>LPNX010396188.1:313218-328431 GCA_001517045.1 Pseudotsuga menziesii
CAAATATCATGAAGACTAATCAAATGGTTGTGTATTACTCATATTTAATGGAGGTTGCAATTTAGGTGGCATATCTTCATTTGGGATCTAAATATTTCTTGTGTAGGGAACGATGGTGGAAGGAAATCACTCATTTAGAGTAGTAACTCTCCCTATTTTCTCTGTGGTTATGTAGAAACCATCTATAATATATTTTTTAGTAGATATTTCTCTATATTTTGATATTTTATAGAATACATTGATGTACTCTCTAATAAAGTATCATTTATAATAAAAATATCATTGTTTTTCCCCATATGTTGTTCAATATTCAAGCAAAGATTGATTTATGAGTTAATGGTCAAATATATGAGTAGATCTGTAAATGTGATTGAGTAATCTTAATTTCCTCTACATAAATATTTCATAAGAGTCCATGGTGTCTTTTAATAAACCATTTGTCTTTAATCAAGTGTGTGTGTAATCATTTTGGGTGTGTTTGAAATTTCTATAGTCACTAGTGTTCTCAATCTTGTACTGGTGTTAAGGGAATTGAAAGTCATCTTTTGGTTTCGGTTCTTATAGGAATTTATAGGTTGTGAGACATATTCCATTTCATTTATAGTTTCATTTCCAATATGAAACACTTTTTATTTCATCCAAAAAGGTTTCATTGTGCCCAATTTATGATCATTTTACCGATCGGTTAAACTACACATTTATGTTTGCGCACTCTCAATTAGAAATGTTTGTGTAGTATGATTTAGGGTTAAAATATTCCATAAAATTCCTCTAAAGTATGTTAGTGGTTGTATTTGGAATTTTTGGTTCCATCTAAATCTGTTTGGGTCAAATTTGAGACTATCATGAGGTGTTTGGGAAGAGTTGGAAATCAATTATTCTGTGTGTCCAAATTTGAACTTGTGCTACTAGTTTTGAATCCAATGATTCTTTAGGGTTTAATTGGGGTTTATATATCTAATTTTGGATTGGGAATATTATAGTGATGATATATCAGACCTAATTGGGCACCTTACAATGGTTTTATAGTACACATTGTGGGTTGCACCATATTATTCATATCCTAATAAATTATATAAAATCCATGTTGTTGAAGAAACTTTAGAGTCAGTTGAACCCCTATTGAAAAGTTGGAGTTGATGTGCCTAGTTTTTTAATCGGCTACATTACAAATTTTTAGTTAGAAACCACATTACCGGTGTGCTTTGTTTTTACACACAGTGCACCAATATGATTAGTGCAAGTCAAATTCTTGAAACACACCGCATGGATTTGTGTATATGAAAAATGGTAATTTGAAATGAAACTTGAATTTTTAATTCACGAAATATGTAAATAAGAAGGTAATAAATACATCATTTGAACTCTTTCCCGCTGGGGAGACATGGTTTCCATATACATAACAAATGTTGTTTTCCAACCATTTGGAAAAATTCAAACTCCACTGATGAAGCAAAGGATGGGAAAATTCTGGCAACTAACGAGCACCAATTCCAGGGTGCATAAAGAAATAAAGTGCAACATTGGTTCTTAAATGGTCTTAATCATTATGCAACACTAACATTTGATTAAAAATGATTTTCTTGTGGAGTAATTTGTTTTTCATTTTACCCTACTCTGATGCGCCTGATTTAATGGTGCAACGATGTGCCTTGTATTTGTGGTGCACTGGTGCACTTCTTGTTACAAAGAGAACCATTAGGTTTTTATAGTTTTAGAAATTAAAAAATAAAAATGGTTTTTGTATTATAAGGTAGTGCCTTGTAGTATGTTTTTTAAACTAAAAAGGGTATTTCGATATTATAAACAGTCGACAAAAATCAACAAAGTAAGTTACATTGTCTAAAAAAATAATAACATACTTGTTTTGAGCATGGATATGCTCTGTTACAGCTTCAAGAAAGATTGGTTCTTTCATAAAAGAACCTATATCTACTAGACTACTATATACTCTAATATATTGGCTGGGAAATATCAGAAAAAAATAACATAACATAATATTTTTAACTAGGTTTATTCCCATTATGCATTACCTGTGGAGTAGATTCTTCATTTGTCTTCCCATTTTAACTTCAAACGTCCATTATGGTGTAATGGAGTTGCAGAATTGAAACGTTGTTGATGCATCTACTTCCAACGTGCTGAAAACCTTGGATTGGTTTTCATTCATCAACTCATGGTAACAATATAGACTGGCCATAATACTCTCCATTTGGTACCCATATATGTGGATATGTTGTTTTGCATCTCCCAAGTAGGTTTCTAAATTGGAGGTCTAAGAGTTGATTTGGAGGATTGTTGTCAGGACTCCAAAAAAGTTGAGATTTCATCCATGAAAGATTACTTTTAATTGTCCTTATATTCACTCGAACATCCCTAATTCCTTCCATAAGCTCTACTATATGTATCTCCCACTCTGTCTTCATTTTAGGTACTATGGCCACTCCTCACCAGCAGCCCACTACCTAAATTTTACCCAATACAATACAAATGTTGCACGCATGTATTCATATTTAATTTATGTGTTAATTTTTTCCCCAAAACTTTTCAACAAACCACAAAATTCTTCAACTGAAAGTAAGTCCCACTAATCTCTACAGAGGAAAGTGATGTCATCCCATAGATACACCATCACCATTGTTGATCCCCTCCACATATTCTCCCGAATTCTACTATTTTCATTGATTGTATATCCCAAATGCTTTGACATGAAGTGGGGAGAACACCGTGTTATGACATCTCCTTTGTGGTTGATCCATGGAAAAAATTCTTGAAGAGCCTTCCATTCCCGAAGGAACATGACCACTTGATGCCATTCTTGGTTATTAAAATGATGGTTATTGGGATTAATTTAAATGCAGCTCCCCATTAATGTTGTAGTGAATGATAATTCATAGAGGTTTCTTGTTATTGTTTACTCAAACTCAGGGGAGCTAATGAGTTATATGTTGGCCCTAATTTTTAATCATTTGACCTTTGTTAAGGAGAGTTTCCTTGCATGCTAGGATGCTTGCATTCATGTTTTTCTCATGCTGAAAATAGATTAGATCAAATTTTGAGATATGTTGTAGAGTTTCAAGAATGTGTTTATGGAACCTCCTAAGAATTCTATCGAATAGTTCCTCTTTTTTCCTGGTTTATGAGTCACCAAGAGGGAGCCTTCAAGAATGGTGACCTTTTGAATCCCTAGAGAAAAAATGAAGTCTATGCCAAGCTAAATAACATGGTGCTCCATTTGGATGTTGGTTTTTCTTCCTATACCCCATTCATAAGTTAAAACTATGTTTCCTCTAGGATCAATAATGATCCCCCTTTCACTTACCTCCCTGATATTACCAATTTGGAATATCCATCAAAATAAGAGCACATGAGATTGAGTACTTAAAATCTGTATTTGAAATTCTTCAACAGACATATCCAGTTTCCAAGGGGGTTTGGAAATAAATGTTGCTTTATGGGGGTTATATTGTTGATTTATTTGAGAAGAGGCCCAAAGGATCCATCGTTCTTCATCTTTGGCCAAATATTCTTTCTGTATATTTGGAATACCTCTAGCCATTATTGAATCACTAAGTAGTTCCTTAGATTTTTAATGATTTTGACTAGAGTAGTGCTCTTTGAGTAAAAAAAATCCCTATTCTTGGAGGTCCACACTTTCCAAAAAATATTTTTTGGCATGGCTTCCCAAATTTGAGATAACATGGGATTTCTTAAAAGAGTTACCTGATAAGATTATTTCCAATGTAGAAAGAAGCCACTCTAGCGGCTTCCTAGAATATTGATTATTTGATTGAGTTCCATTATTAAGTGAGGCCACACTTTCTAATTAGTTATTTTATAGTCAAAGAAAAAGTTCTTTGAGGTTTTGTCCTCTTCTTTGTAGATATTACATCAAGACAAGCCATGAATTTTCCTCTTTTTAAGGTTTTCAGCTGTGAGGAAATTCTCATGGACAAGCACCGAAGAGAAAACATTTACCTTAGTCATCCCATTCGAGTGCCAAAACTTTTTCCTGATATAGTAGAGAATGGGGGTTGTGGTTGTTCTAGGTGTAACTTATCATAGCATTCTTTAAAAATTTAAATTCCCTTTTTACCGCATGCTCTACTGACCTTACTTCTCATGCTTAGTGAGGCAGATCCTTGGAAGGATTGTAATAGGAGATCAAAGACCTTTTATAACAATCATTTTCCACAATTTGAGGAACTTTCATTCCATATCCCACTTTGATAGGTTGAATAAATTCATTATTCCATCCTCTTGTAGCAAATATTTAGGACTAAAGTCCCTAACATGTTTATTAGTAATGCTCTCCCCATTATGCTGTCTAGCCATAAGATAATTTTATTTCCATTGTTAGGGATCCAATACAATCCATTATGATCTAATTTCCCTGTTAATTTTCTTAGCCTCTGTTAGGATTAATTAATCCTCCATTTAGGGCCACATAAGTCTATTTGATTCATTTAGCCTAGATTAGGAGGTCGTCATCACCCACCAATGCATGGGGGACACACCTAAGGGTCATCTTCCACTTGTTGCACCTGATTGCATAAGTTTAGGAGCCCTAGCGACCAATCCCTACATTATAGGAGCCCACTCTGAGTGCCACCAGCAGTCGCCTTCAATTGGATGTGGTAGGTAATTAGTCATGCTCAGTTATGCTTTAGTTGCAATTAGTTAGATCACAATCAGTTATATTAGCATCATTTTGCATGATTCATGGGATGTAGGTGCCATTATTCACCTACCCACACCTACCATCATCAGTGAACCGATTGTATACTGATTTGGTTATCCATAGTTAACTAGTGAGCTCCAGCTGCAATTATTTCCATTATGAGTTAGCTAACCAGTTAGTTGGAGTTGGTGAATTCAAATATTATCCACAATATTCGAATTCTATTTATTGTACTACCATTGTATTATTGATTAATTAATGAATATTAATGTTATGATAGTTTGAGCAATACTTGTCTGATTTGTGTGAAATTTCTATCATGAAACCGTTGTTCAGTTTACATTGATCTGATAATTCCATTGCATACTTATTTTCAAATATCTTTAATGTTGGCTTGTATATCTATGTTTCATTAAATTTAACAGCCTCCAAATTTCATAATCTTCCCCTTTCCATTCAAAGTTGTCTAAACATATAAGCCTTATATTTGTTAAGTATTTTTTCCATAGGATTTACTTATATTAGGTTTTTTTCCCCTGTAACCAATTTCCATAGAAATTTGTCTCCCATAGTCATGGTCATTAGCTTTGGGTCTCAAATACCAATACCCCCACTATTTTTTGGGCCTTTTTTTATGTAGATGGATATCGGTGGCCACCCACCTATTCCACTAGATCAAAATAATTTGTTTGGTCAGAATTGAGTATTGTTATAGATGGATATTGATGTCCACCCACCTATTCCAAGAGCTCAAGACAAATTTTCTAGTTTGGCAATTTTTATGGATTTTCAAGTCCAAAACTTCTGGGGATGTTTTGAGACCCTAAACAACATTTTATGGAAAAGCCATAATCTAGTTGTAGCCAGAGGCACATGAAGATGGGAAAAATGTGTAATTATTGTCTAGAAATTTCCAACGAGTTATCGAACACCCTAAATGAATATCATATGCAAAATTTATTCCCATAAGAAGTTGTCACCTCAACTAACCACCTTGGGACCCCCAAACTTGTTTACAAATCATATCTTAGGGTTAGGTTTTTGGATGTTAGGTTTTTCGCTCTCATACTTATGATAATAAGGCCCTTCGACCTCCTTTTGTAATTATCTTGTGACGAATGAGCATAGCCGCCACATCTATTCTCGAATATATAACTGCCACCATTCTTGTTGCTTTTATTTTACATTCTATTTTATTTCATTCATTTAATAGAAACAGATTTTATTGTATCAATGTGTTCCTTGCAATATATATGTGTATGTGATTATATATATGCTCTTGCATGTCTTTCTCACATAAATCTATATGACATTTACAATATCCCTTTTAAATAAATGATTTTTTTCTGATTTTATTATGTCCTTGCGAGAGAAAACATTTGAGACCTTTATTTAAACTTGTCATTACCCCAATAGGAGATGCAAGAGAAGTGCATTGAAATAAAGGGAAGTTAGTACTGACTTGATTAGCACAATTTTCCCTACCAAAATTAACCATCTCGTGCCCTGGTTATGAATTTTATCATTTTTTTGCATTGGTTTCCCCCATTATGTAGATCAAATTATTTTATATGAGAGAGGAATTCCAAATTATTTGAAATGTGACCAATTTCCATTACCTATAAGACCGAAGACATGGATATGTTTTGAAGGAGAATGGGAGCAACATTCTATCCAAGGATTATACTCTTTCTTTCATTCACCCCCCCCTCCCCCAATGCATCAATAAAGAAATCTAGGGAACATTTAAATCATCTCACATTAGTTAACGAAGCTCCTACCAAGAACACTGTATGATATAAAAATTGTGCATAGTTGACAACTTTTACCCCCCTTCCTATGGTTATTCCCAATAGATTACCTTCATCTCATTCCTTTATTAGTCGTCTGCCTAATATTTCCACCATTAAAATGTAGAGAAAGTGAAGAAGAGGGAATATCTACCATATTCCCTTGACGCTTGAATGAAATATGTTGGTCTCCCATTGATCCAATTAATGAAGAGAAGGGAGAACCCAAAACACTCCAACGCTGCATAAAGAAAACTATGTCTAACCCAATCAAAAGCATTTTCCATATCCAACTTAATTTCCATCCTTGCTTCTTTTTTTGCAATCCTATATCGTATTGATTTATGTACTAGTACAATGTTGTCCAATATCTGTATATTTGCTACGAAGCACCCTGGTCCTTCAAAAATGATCCTAGAAATGATCCTTCTAGAATTTTTGTATGTATTTTGTAGGATAAATTACATAGAGATATTGGTCTAAATATTATAAAGGAAGTGCACTTTGTCTCTTTGGCGATTAATTCCAAGAAGTAGGATTTTGCAGCCCCTCCAATCTTGTCTCTTCCCTACATCCGCGTTAGTGTAACGACCCTCCACGGGGTCCGACCAAAACAACTAACATGCATGCATATAAATAAAGCTAGATCCGATAAATAAGTTTAAGAACATCTAATTTTTTTTGTGTGCTTTTTAAAAGTAATTTACAAAATTGGTAAGAATATACGACATTAACGAATTGTAAACCAATCCACATACATTCATTGAATTAACCTATTCCATTTTCATGTGCAACATTTAACAAATTCAAATAACTTTGAAATACTTGTTCATATCACTAGTCGTTATCGTTTGAGGAAGAGGCTGAAGGTTGGTTTTTCATCACTTCAATGCAGTTGTTGTTGTTGGATTTCCAATCATGTTGGATCCACCAGTTTCCTCCCTACCATACCCTGATGGGTACTCTCCTTCCCCTAGGACCCCTGAGCTTGATGGGGATAACAATACCTTGCTAGCAATGGAAGTACGACATTGGATTGTTGTTGGGAGGCTCCCAACCTCACTCACATGGTACTGAACCACACTCTTCCATAGTCACCTCAGATCCACCCAAAGGGTTCGGGCTCCAACTATGGCATGACCGAAGAAGAAGAATATGAAGCTCAATCATTCTCCATTTTATTTAGCTTTTATTAACCTGTTTCGTTAATTTCCATGCATCCCATGCACCAATTTCAGTTAACTCTTTAGTTTAATTTAATTACTTGATTTATTTATTTTATTTACCAACCCACCTTTTAGTTATCTTTAGTTCTCTGATTCTTTTCCGATTAGTTAGGATTTCACTTTAGTCCAAATTCCTTAATTTACTTTGTTAATTGTTTTCTTAATTTAGCTTTATTTTAGTTTATTTATGCTTATTTATTTATTTATTTATCATTTATCTATTGATTTATTTATTTATTATTTATTTAATTATTTGTTTATTATTTTTTTTATTTTTTATTTTTTATTTTTACTTAAAGTTCTTTATGATCAATTTATTATTTCCCTTAATTAAATTAGATGTTGATTACTGCCGCATTCTCATCACAACCAGAAATATCAAGGTGTTATGCTCCCAGCATACCCTTCCGATAATTCCCATAGGTGGGGAGTTGGTTATGACAACTGAGCCAATGTTACCTCAGTTCACCTACCCTATGAAGATCCAGGTGGTTCTTGGGAATCTGGTTGAATCCTTATTTCCCCCCAGTAATAATCTTCACAAGTGACCGAATCACGGCCTACCCTCACGGTACACGCATCTGATGAACTAATGTTTTCCTCACTCTATTCAAATATCATCGCGTCATCCAATTTGCTATCCTTACATATATATATTCCATCCTTGTCACCTGATGTGGATCAATTGGCAATCACAGTCCAATCATATACACATAAAACAACCCATGCATCAAATATCATAACTAAGATTTCAACTATAACAAAACATCAATTGACCTCAATTGTCGAGGTTTCCTGACTCATTCAAATTCCATGCATGTCAGTGCATCAAACATATCACAATTCAATCATGCTATATACAAGATTGATATCACCTGCCATAGTCTCAACTATAGTCTTTGCATATCGATGATTTCTTGTGTTTGGTGTACCTTCCTTTCCTATCACACTCAATAGAACATCAGAGTACATGCTACATAACTTTTGTCAAAACATTATAAAACTTTAATCCTTGCTGATAAATTTACATGATTTTTCATTCACAATTAAAATCATAATATAACTGCATACATAATTTCCCAAATGTCGGCATTATTTTCATAATCATAATGTACTCAACAATATGTTGGATAATCCTTCTTAGGTCATATCTCATCAATAATTCACACGATTCTGGGTCATCTGAAACCGGATGCCATCAAAATATGTCCATACAAAGTTTTAGATCCCATAATAATAAATAGTCAGGTCATTCATCATAGAATGCCCTCAAGTAATAGTTATTCTTGTCTCAAGAGTTAGGGTAAAAACATGGTGTTACATACACCCCCACTTCAAGAAAATGCGTCCCGAAGTTCTAGAATAAGTGTGGATATTGTCTATGTATTTCCAATGCATCCTCTCAATCGCAGTATTGGGACTATAACCATTCTTAATTTTAGATCCTCATACATGAATCTCACAATGCCAGTTTACCAAAGACATCAACCATGTTAACTTAGTATCATGTCATCATTTCTATCTATACATAATGATTTTATTTAATTACTTTATCTATCCCTACGTGGGCATTACATGCTACCCCTCTTTAGGAAACTTCGTCTTTAAGTTAATTCTTATTGTATATTCAATGCTAGTTTCACTTTCTTTTCATATTCAAATATTTGTCTCATTCTACTATATTTTCATCAAATGATCATTCCCATAAGCACTAGATATGCTACATCATTGACTTTATGTTCCAAACCATAGTGTTCCAACACATTTTCTTAAATAGCAATTTTCGTAATGTAAATACAATAATACATTCAATAATTTTGAATATTGATCTATATTTTTCAACACCTCTTACTCTCCCCTGAGGATTTGTGATTCCCCAAATTAACTACAAGGTATATCAATCAAATTTTAGCACATCCGAACGTAAGTAAGAATTAAAAACTATTTGGCTATCCTCTCTTCCCATGAGAGAAGGTATACAATCCTCAATAGATTGGTGGTTACAATTACAAATTTATGAATTAATAACATCTATTATATAGTCAACAATCAATTCCTAAGTTACTCATCACTCTCAACGATTCTCCCAAACTCAAATATATAAATAAAGTTGACTCTAAATTTAGATATGATTCCAACATGTCAGGGTTTAGTGACTTAGACGATGGTATTAATTTTAATTTTCTAGTCATATATTTAGTATTGTTATTTCCAATTCAAGGAGCCCATCCTGTCCTTACCTTATTTTATCATTTCCACGGTCATATGACCACTTCAGTAGACTTCCCCAGTCACATTTTGTGTTCCTCAATAGTCTCATTGAGTCCTATCTCGAGGAGTAGCTGTCGTTAAGATCCACCCTGTCGAGTGGTTACCATAAATGCATTCATCTTGTCATGTGGATAGTCAACATACTTCATTTGAGGAAACTGTATTCAATTGACCCTTTTGACGAATTTCTCAAGTTCAATTCCTTGTTTCCCCATCATGGTTAAAATCAAGTTTGTGGTCTTCATTTTTCATAAATGGTTTGAAATCAATGTCCCTGAGTTCAGCTCATCACGGTGGTCACATTGATATTTCATTTTCCAAGTGTTGATTATGTTTCACCTTCTCGACAATCTGTCAAACTCTCGAAAAAAATCCTTTCGATAACTTGTCATCTTAATAATTCTTCTTACTTATTGGACATGTTAGTATTCATATGAATTTGTCATCATGATTCCTAGGGTACATTTAATTTAATACATCATAATTTGTGGATATATTCACATAATGAGCAAGCATAATACCATATGTTGTAATGCAATTCATAAATATTTTATTTTAACATATATTTCCTATAGTATGCTAAATATACCACCACCTACTTGATGTATTATGTTACTCTAACGCAAGGCCATTTTCTTGGACCATTTAAAACTTTTAATGCAAAATTTACCATGTCCGAGTGTTTAGGAAACTAGTCATATTTAATAAGTTTCGAAAGACTATGTGCAGTGCAACATCATTATTCAATCTAATTTTTACTCAAATTTGATTGCTTAAAAATCGTAATCACTTAAGAAATTTATTTATTTGACGTAATTATGAAACATTTTTACTATTCTATGGATATAATCTATAACTCCTTCTAATATCCTATTGTCATTATTTTTATCGATGGTTATTTTTCAAGGATTATTGTTAATCCCTTTATAATAAGGAGTAAATATATCAATCACAATAAAATATATAACAATTATCAATTCGCTACACACACACACACACACATATATATATGACACCCAACTTGCATTGTTCCTTGATATAATATGATGATTATGATGATGATGATGATGATTAACGTCCACTGAGACTAATTTTGGTTTATGGCACCTTAGGAGGGATAATACTTGGTTTACTTTAAAATCCATTTATCTACCAAATATCCTAAATTTTCCTCCTATGGATCTCCATTTGCAAATAAACTATTCCAACCTACAAGGTGGAATTTCCTTTCTTTCAACTATCAACAAGTTCAAATTCTCTACTAAATATTGATTACCCTTTTTCTCTATAAATACACTTTCCATTATAACCCATACAAATACTAAAATCAAATGTAAAAATCAATCTTTGTATTGAACATCAACATTCTTACTCATAAAATAATGGTGATTAAATATTACAAATAACTTATCATTGTAACTAACTCAAACACCTAATAAATTATAAGAATCAATTCTTACATGAAATATCATTAATGATACAGTAACATAATGGCAAATAAATAGAAGTTACACTTAAATATGATTATAACAAACTCAGTAAATAAAAGTTACTCCTAAATATTATTATAACGAACTCAAACATTTTACTGGAATGAAATATAATAATATATTAAATTTCTTTACTTATCAAGTATTTAACTTACCATAAATTATTGTAGCTAATATCCACATTCTACTCTCAAAGTATTTACAAAGCAAAGATTACATGTGATCTTCAAGTTAACTAACGCTTAAACTCAACTTTAATCAGCACTAGTGTTGAATACCCATGTCATTGCTCATAAGTAATAAAAACATTACCTTAATCGGTAACCTGCGTAGTAAATTTCAACTTTAAACGGAAACCTTGAAACTAAGTCTCCACAAAAATGGAATTAGTTAGCCAGCAGTGCTTCAATATTGAATTATTCACTCTCATATTTGCTCTTAAAGTCAAGGTGGCACGGTTACCCATCCATATGTATTTACATAATTGTGGAGGCTACATATACCACGCTAGATATTCGCTGAAACTTCACTTCTTCACGATATTTGCATGACATGATATATATATGTATATAGAACATGTGATGCAGTATATCAAGGGTTGTCTGAGTCAATCCACCCATGGACAGTGAAGCCAAGCCAAATATAGAGAATGTTAGTGTCTACAACTGTCACTATCACTATAGTCTCAATCAGCGAGAAACATTGTTACGAGTTATATTCTCTCATATAACCGCAATGTTTTTTTGGTAGTATGTTTATAATATGATTTTACGAGGATGTGGAGAAAGCGTCCTTGTGAAATCCTTCATGGAGCTTGGAATTTGGAAACCACATGGGAATGAGTAAGTGAATGAGCATCCTTTATCTTCTTCCAATCTCCTGGTTTATTTTCTCTGGTATTGCAAAGTTCTATTTGATTGGATCAACTTTCACACAACTCATTTTTACCTATATTCGTCTAAAAATTAAAACTATTCCAAGAACATAAACTCACTCAACTGCGTTGGAGCAAAAGCCAATGTGTGGGTTGAAGGGTTGGTACAGAGGTTGCAAGGCACAATTGTAACCTAAGTTGGATGTTTAAACGTAGTGAAGGAATTGTTGGCCATGTACTTGTTCCTTTCTTCGCAAGTTACAGCTGCTTGTTACTTCGGTTTTTCAGCTACTCTATGGAAGTGATGTAAACGAAACTTGTAAAATGTTCGTCTTGTCTATGCGGGCATGAGTGAGAAATACGAAATTATAGGCGGCGTTGATCCAGCAATTCCAGTACCCCTATGCATGAACTGTCTGGATGGATGCACTATTGTGATGGGCGTTCATTTCCCATATAGATTACAGGGCAGTCATCCATACATATTGGACTCTAGGTTTTTTTAACCTTGAAGTAAGCTATCAAGATTCTAACACAAACTTTAATTATCACCATAACAGCTTACCAAGACACCGGTAGCCCATAACAGGAAATATCGCATACTCTACTCTGCTATGAGGCTTCTAAAACTCCATGACCCGCAATGCAATGCGACAATCCTCTAGGTTGTAATGGCAGAAAAATAGTTTCCAATCGAGCAAGGGGTTTACAAAGGCCCTGGTTTGGTCTTATCCGTGTGTAAGGGGTTTCGATTTCGAGTTCTCACTGTAGATAGGGGAAGCTGCTTAAATAACGTAGCCTGTATGCCCATGCACCATCCACCTACAGAGAGAGATTAACTCTACGGAACCAACTATCATGCTTTCCTGCTTGCTAGTCGCCTCCAAGGATCTAAAATCCCTGAATGAAGAACTTAATAAGACGCTTGGGATAATCTGCTCAACCATTTGAGTTGAGCATGCTTCAGCTTTTTGGGTACCAACCGATGGATCAAAACTTATTCAAATGTCATATTTCCATTATGTAAATCTCAAAGCTGTTATTGAGAAATAACCTAATTAAAGGTCCCCAAAAATAATCAACATTTGATGCCCATGAGAGACTTCCTTTGCCGGGAAAAGAAATTTATGGGTATCAACCTAGGTTCCTCATAATGCAATATAAATTTAGCAAAACAATTGGGGTAGGAGTGACACCTGACCTGTGTAATCGCATTGGATACTAAGGACTATCTTTTATGCGAAGAGATTAAATAAATTCCATTAGAAACCATGCCCACTAATAGGAGTTCAAATTTACCAAGATCCACTTCTAACCCAATAGCTCACAAATGTTGAACTTTGCCTCCTATGCAGATAATTTTTCTCATCAAATGCAATCTTAAGGACGTCGAAATCCAAGATTTCATAAAATAATAGAACACGGACCAGGTCTCTTTGCAATTAATTTACTAATTACTAATGGTAGATTGTTAAAATTTGAAACTCAAGGAGAATATAGCTTGGGGGTACCGCAACTTTTCCATAGGGATAGTTTGATTTATACATGGTCAGACCTTAATTGTCTGTTACTGTCCCTTTGATTTCTGAGCAAGCTTAACACCATTCTACCTGTCATATAAAATTTGGTTTCTCTTTGTCTATAATGGCGATCGTAGTCAAAGTATCAATTAGTAGAGCAATTAAGTTCGTACCTGCAAAAAAAATTTGATGGTGGTTCACATGGGTGAGAAATCCTGGATGTGTGCAAGAAGTTGAGGGTCTCTTTTGGTGTGTTAGATGCAATACAAAACTGAAAAAACAGACATCCATCAACTCGCATGGATATTTTGAGACACTTACACAATGAATCTTGCGATGAGTTAAAAACAAAAAATGTAGGAAATTGAATGACCTTTCCAAATATATAATTTTTTTCTATTGAAAATGTTGTTAACTATCTAAAGTTAGATATTTTTTAACGAGCACTTTTTTATTTTTGAGACAAATAATAAGGTATATGTTTTTGTGGATGCAGCGTCTGAATGTCTAAATGATGGAATAAACTTACGAAAACTGGTATACATATAGAGAACATATAGGACTAGTTCACGACTATTTTTTCAATAATAAAAATAATATTTTTAAATATTTTTTTTAATTATCTAAGAGATCAAACCTCGAAAATGGTACGTCAATTGTGGGTGCAGCATTTGAATGTCTTAATACAATTATTTGGAAATGGGTTTTTTATAGCATGTAGAGGTTGGTGTTCTTTAGTACACCATACAATTTTTTTTTAAATGGTTGAGAAACGAAAGAGATATGGACGAAACACTAACAGTGTATTTTTTGAGTTAAGCAGTGATGACAGAAGATAAATAAGAAAAAAATAGAAAAAATTATGTATTCTTGTTAAAATTTACATATTTAGAATCTGCAAAAAAACCATATCTGTTTCTAAAATCTCATAAAAAAATGGAGGTGTGCAGCATAATCAGACGAACCGCTACACACGAGCATATTGAAAATTTGGATATAATGCTGAATCAGCCATGGTTTATCATACTCCAAGGCATAGGAATGTTAAATCCAAAGCAAAGTACGAAGTAGACACATAGGCATAATAATTCCACGAAAGCATGGGTGGAGGCTCGGCCTTATCATTTGGAGGGAATAGATTTTTGAATTCAAACAAAACGCGAGCGCAATTTAGTAAAGAAAAATGGAAGCGCGTTTTATATAAGCAAAACACGAGCGCGTTTTAGCTAATAAAAATGGGGGCATGTTTTAGTTAAGAAATATGGGAGCACATTTTTAAATACTACAATGAGTGCTTTTTTTGTCAATTATACCAATACTTTTATTATTTTATGTCCCCCCCTGACTCCCCTCTTCCCCTT
>LPNX010396234.1:0-112549 GCA_001517045.1 Pseudotsuga menziesii
GACACAAGCCACTTATTAGCTTCTTCAAATTTTTAAGGTCACACAGTTCATTAAATGCAAAAATTCAGACATTAAATGACATCGGAATATTTTTAAAAAAATAACACTATGAAGCCAACATAATATTCTACAATTTGTTTTCTTACTGTAAGTCAAAATTCACATGGCATATATGCGTTTTGAGGGCTTCTATCTAGCACATGAATAAAAAATCAGGTTTTCATCGCCAAATTTGGCCAAAAAGTGTTACCCATCTTCATGGAATCACCCCTACCTAATTATAGGCAGGAGGTTGGTGGTTCAATTCCTTCGTGCCCTATCATAAATTTGTGACTACAAAAACGACTAAATTCACATATATACGACTATTAGTTGCTAATTTCTTGTATCTTAGTCGTATTTAGCTTAGTCATTAATATGTTAACATCTAGTAGTTTATTTAGCCGTATATTTAGTCATTAATGGTTGCAATCAGTGACTAAATCAATGATTAACTTAGTGACTAAATCAATGACTAAATCTGTGACTAAATCATTAACTATCAATGGCTAAATCATTGAATATCAATGACTAAATCATTGTCTATCAATGACCAAATCAATGACTAAATCAATGACTACTAAGTCAAGCTATTAATGACTAGTGAAATACGACTAGCTATAAGATAGTGGTAATTTGCTACTATTAGTCACCGACTCAAAAATAGTCATTTATAGCCTGATTTTAGTCATTTTTTTAGTCATTAATTTCTCATTTTCTACTAGTGAATGAAACCTTTGCACCAGTGGAAAATATGGACTCCATAATGCTAGCTCTAGCCATTGCAGCTTTGAAGTAGTGGGAGGTACATCACATGGATGTGAAGTGTGCTTTCCTAAATGGAGATATCACTAAAGATATTTACATGCAGCAACCTGAAGGGTTTGTTTCTAATCCATCTTTAGTGTGCAGGTTAAAGAAATCATTGTATGGGCTCAAGCAAGCCCCCAGGGCTTGGTATGCCAAGGTTGATGGTTTTTTTCTATCACTGAGTTTTGTTCAATGCAAGTCTGATCATAATGTCTATTTGAAGCTGATTCATAGTTCTTTGATGATCATTGTCTTGTATGTGGATTACTTTTTGATTACAGGAAGTTCAAAGAAAGAGATTTCCTCCTTGAAGGATGCAACGAACCATGCTTTTTCTATGACAGATTTGGGATTGTTGAGCCAATTCTTGGGTCTCGAAATTGCTCAATGCCAACATGGAATAAAATTACATCAGTCCAAGTGTGCTCTAGATTTGTTGAACAAGTCCAACATGAAATATTGCAAGCCAAGCAAGACTCCCTTCCTTTCAGGAGTTAAGCTTGAAGAAGCAGGTTCTTCTCCTATGGTAAATAATACACTGTATAGATAGTTGATTGAGTGTTTTCTTTATCTTACACACACTTGGCCTGATCTATATTATGCAGTTAGTGTGGCTTCAATATACATGGATCAGCCTCATGAGATCCGTTAGAGAGAATCCAAAAAGATCCTAAAATTTGTTCAAGGAACAAGAACTCATGGGATCTTCTACAAAGCAAAATTTGATCTTGATTTGATTGGGTTTACTGACAGTGATTGTGCAGGTGACAACATAGATCGGAAGTATACATCATGATATGTGTTCATACTTGCAAAAGGACCAATGAGCTGGTCAAGTAAGAAGCAGAGTGCCATAGCACTCTCATCTACAGAAGCATATTATAGAGGAGTTGTAAATGCAGCAACTCAATGTTTTGTTTGTAGGGGATACTTGGATAATGTGGTTTCGAATAAGATTTTTCAACTATTATCTACTGTGATAATCAAAGCACCATTCAAATTTGCAATGATATAGTTCAAAGACAGCGAACCAAGTGCATTGATATCCATATGCATTACATCAGATAGCTTGTGCATGATGGCACCATTGATCTACTCTTCCGTGCATCTTCAAAACAAGTAGCAGACATCTTCACCAAAGTTTTTTGTGAGAATACCTTTGGCAATCTCAAATCACTATCGAGGATTGCTTATCATGCTGTGAAGCATGATTGATGACAAGATTTTAATTTTTTTTTCCTGTCCATGTTTAAGGGAGGATTTCCCACTGGGTTTTTGCCTCTTTCCTTGGTTGTATGGACAAGCAGTATGTAAAAGGTGACTAATACTTGTTGCTAGGCCCTATAGTTTTCTGATATTTACTCATAAAGTTAGGCTTAAGGGGGGGTGTTAGAATAATAAACCCATAGTTACCTACCTTAGACATTAATTTTAATTGTTTTTGTCTTATTACCTAGTTTCCTAGATTCCATTTTATGCTAGTTTCCTTCTACAAGTCCTAGAAGTCAACACATGCTAAAAATGAGTCATGGAGCAGTTGGGAAACATCTTGGAAACCAAATTTAGCATAATTTCTTTATTCCAGATCCTCTAAATCACATATCTGCTTTTTTTGAAAAGCTTCCTTGTTTTATTCTGATTTAAGGAAAAAGGAAAAGCTAGACTAGGTGTAGTTGACTTGGTTTTTTCCCACATCATCCTCCTTCCTTTTATCCAAATAAAAGCATGCATGAGTTCTCTTTCCATCCCTCTTTAGCTTTCCCACTTGACTTAGCAAATTTGTGAGCATCTTCATAGATTTGGAAACTACTTTATGCACCTATGGGGGATTTGACAAGATTTAGTAAGCCTACTTTTTGACTATTTCAAATGGCATATTTACGCATTCGATTAACTCATGTAATGATATATTACAGAATCCTATTACTTCACAAGGTTGGCTATTGTACACTTGTTGAATACAGATCAATGTTATGCTCCAATTTCAGTCTCCTTTGGTTTGAATTTTGCATGTTTGATTAGCAATTTTGTGTGTAATGATTCTATCTCTTGGGTTCAATTTCCATAGTTGGGAATGGACCCTGAAGAAAATGATTGATGAGATGTTTTGTGTTAAGCAAGGAGCTCTGGAGAACATGAGTAATTAATGTTTCATTGAGCGAGAAGCTATGGAACACCTGAAAAGATAATTGGAAGTGTTGAGAATAAGCCTTGGAGCCTTCCATTCTGATGTTGAGCATAAGATCTGGGGCATTGAATCCTTGGCCATTGTATCCCTAGGTGTATCGTACAAGTACATCTTAGCATTAGTGTTGAGAGAGGAGCTCTGGAATTGCACTAAGTTTGTAACTCTCTGTTTAAGCATTGAGTATGGGATCTGGCAAGCATTAGGGATTACTGAAAAGAATTTAATAAAATTCTGAGTGAAAACGAATCGAGAAAAATATTTTTCTCATCAGACTTATTTATAAGTGATTAAATGAAATTTTGAATTTTTGTATTTTCATCAAGTACTAAAGAACTACCATGTTATACGAGGGAATCCAACATGCAAGGATGTTTAGAGTTGCCTAGCATAGTAGACCTAACCATGTACCTATTTGACCTTAATGAAGATGTGTCATTAAGCCTAGGGATCATGATACATGATGCCCAAAGGCAAATGTTAACAAGTGTTATATTATTATGTATTTTATACATGGGATGTATAAAGAATAAAGATAGTAATAATATTAATGATGAAAGAAAGAAAGAAAATATCCATCCATTATTATTTATTATTTAAAAATAATAAATAGTATAATACCTATAAAGGTCAAAATAGGAACTAGCTAAAAGTTCCTAAGTTAAAATATTAAAAGTACTCAAATTAAATAAAAAGGGTTAAATTAAGAAATGAAGCATTTCTTGATTTAACTGCCCCTTTGACTGAAAAGTCTATCTATAAAGTATCAAGCTAAGGAAAGGCTTGGGGTTCTGAACTATCATTAGGAGGAGTCATTTTTTGTCTGTTTTTCTCTCAAGTAGATTCTTGGAGAACATTTTCCTGGAAGGAAAAAGGAGAACTGATCCAGATCTGATATACCAGATAGGAAACGCTACCTTAGGAGCTCTAAGCTACTTGCATGTTGGAGTCCATCTCAAGGGTATCCGGTGTTAACCAGGAACGGTTCTGGGTCATGGTTGGGTTGAACGTGGTAGTTCCAAAGTGATTCAGTCATCTAAAATAGAGGTTAGATCTGCCTATGAATTGTTAATCCGGGTTATTTGAGTGTGCAGGTTCAACCATATCTTCAAGTTACAGGTATGAGGCCCTAGACTTCCTATTCCATTTTTCTAGAATAAATGTTGGCTATGTTAGGAAAATGATTTCATTGCATTTCCTAACCCTATGTATTTGTTTTCTCTATTTAAAATCTGCTACGGTCTTCATTTTTAAATTATAACCCTAGATTGTAAGTTACTTATTATACTAGATTTATCTAGAGTTTATTCATTAGTTTACTTTTACAATTTTAATTCATTGATAAATGTTTATGAAGGGTTTTGTACCCTAGTTTTAATTCTTGTATTATTTTTACTGTTGAAACTCGGTTAAGTACAAACTAGTTTTTATTTCAGATCTATTACCTATTTGCTCTTTTTTCCTTTATACTCTACTGAAATATTTCATTTGTCAGTAGAGGCATGTCTTAGATTTAAATAGACTAGTGTAGAAGTAAGATTTTATATGTATAAGTATAACCTTACAACCTAGTTAACCTAATATGCTATCTACAGCTAAACTAATATATATATATATATATATATATATATATATATATATATATATAAACATATATCAAATATAAACACAAATATAAACTACCAATACAATAATTATATCTAATGCACAATTTATAAACATCCCATATTAAATCCAAGGTAAAGACTTGCAAAGAAATTTTGAGGTCTGCATAATTAAATAAATGCTAACTATGAAAGCATTTCCACTAAAAATAACATCCTCATAATCAAATAAACATAGTAAGCATCGTGGCCATTCATTGCTCTAAAATCAAGTTCCATTTCGTAATTAAAACCCGCAGTCCTAATATATTAATATATATAATAAGAAATCATATGCATAAATCATTTAATTCCCATCTAATATTACTCACAACCATCACATAACAAGTAACCAAGTAACTTTTCATTAAATAAATTAAAACCTTTAAGCTATCAAAGGTCACAGTATCGACCCCTTTGGGTATCCAAGTCCAAGTCGCAGGCCATAATAAAAACCACATTATAAATTCATACATAGTAATCATTTAATTAACCATGCATTTGTTCCACATAACAACTAAAACCCTGTAATTACAATGATATACAAGAATCATTCCTTTTATATAAACCTCATCATAAATCTTTAAACAGTCCAAGTAAATATACAAGAGAGGGCAGGAATCAAATCCTGTGGGTACCTAAGCCCCATTTTGCAACCATCCTTTTTTATTTACAACTCCTTGCATCAACAATGACCAAGAGTCGAATCCTGTGGAGTCGTTTTACATTTATTAAGGCCACACCATACGCAGAGTATATGCAGGAAACAATAATCAAATACAATCGCTACAGCAAGGTTGTGAGACCCTTGTGTCTGCACTCAATTCTAAGTGCAGCCTCGGCCACAAATAACTAAATACACATTCCATTAAAATTAAATCTATGGAAACGATAGCAATTTTTGGTTTGCACCCCTGGCTATTTCACGTTTCCACATTTCTCATTAATAAACAAAACAGTAAAGAATTGCAACCATACAAACTATCGTAGAAACCATGTGGATTGCTCATGCCATACACAGCATGGCCTCAACCCATACGCTGTAAAGTATTACCGCTAAGTTATAAATGTAAACACTCATACGCAGACCATTCACATGGGTGAATTCCTTATGCAAAACAAGCTTAATCAACACCTATCGTAGCATAATATTTTACACACAGTCCCATCTATTAACCATTGCCAAAAATGTAAACGAAGTATAAATTCATTTATAGTAACCATTAAAGCCTGAAATCGAAGTTTACACAGTCGTGCCAAGGGCTACAGCACCATTGCAAGCAATGGTGCTTCCCAGGCTTAAATCCCCCAAACCAAAACATGATTCACATAAACAACATGCAGATTCTATTACAAGTCCCAAAGTTCCCCATTCACTGCTAACAACACCATCATTATACAAACCCAAAACTTATATACACAGTCCTGAAGGTGAATCAAAATCCCATAATAAAACCCCAACCAACAATGTGATATAACCTAGTCCTACCCATAAGGCCGAGAGGTGAAAAGCGTAGGATGTTAACAGGCTTACCATGCACCTATGGCATCACCCATGAACCAGTTGTAAAGCTCTAGTCCATGAAGCTCCACACCAACCCTGTCCCCTACAACCAGCAAAAAACTGACAAGGATGAGAAGTTAGAAGCAGAAGGAGCCATGAAATAAACATCAAATGCAGTCATGAAACCAACGAATCCTACCTTTGTTAACCATGGATTCATCTCCATTCATAGTGTAGAGTCAAGACCGAACCATTGACAAACCAAGCAAAATGGCCAAATTCCATCATGAGCCAAGCCTTAAGCTTGGGATGCCACGAAAACAAAGGCGCAGTAATGGCACCAGCCTGGTGTCCATTAGCAAATTCCAAAACCCACATTTCCATAGTTTATAAACAACCAATGTCATTTTCCACCTTTTATCATTGCATAGTGTTAAACCCCAATGTTCAATGTTTGAACCCTGTAATATATGTGCCAACCCTAAGTCCAAATACCATGCATATTATTGATGTGTAACGTATAACCATAGGATTAAGCCTTAAACCATAGCATACATATTTTCCCTAAGCATTAAGCTTAGAAACCATGGCATATGAAATATTTCATGGTATTATTGCTATGTATAAAATCAAGAGTTGATCCTTAAATCCAAAGTTTATAACCTCCCAAGAATAAATAAAAGATAAAAGAAGTATCAATAATTTTAATACAATAATTATCAATTACAAATACATGTTATTACTTTTAAATGTAATAAACATAAAACATAAATAAACAATGAATCCATAAATTCATAATGAATAGTAGGCATCACATAGATAATCTATCTAGGTATATAAATGAATAAAAAAAGTAATTACCTCGTCATCAAGCTGAGTCTGTAAGAAACCGTAAAACCAACTAATAGGTGCATTAATGATCAAATCATGTAGCACACTTTAACAAGTCTCTATCGCTGAGAATAATCAGCATCCGAAATGATAGAGGTGCCTTAGTTCAAATCGAACTCAGTAAGCCTTCTAGACAAGTAAACACTTTACCTCTCAGACCATTATGGGAGAACTAGTCTGCCACTCCACCCACTTTAGTTCCAGAAACAAAGTTAAGTTAGAACCATATAAATAACAAGTAAGACTATGCAGAAATGAAGGAAGCATGTAATCGAGTAACGACACATACACCATAATGTATAACCATAAGAATAATGTAGCAAACAAGCATTATGACATCCTAAGTAAGATACATTAATATTCACAACTAAAAGTAAGATGATAGAATGTAAGAACAACTTATGACCAAACAGTGGTACATTCAATGTACGTTATATTCCACAAGATTCAATAATGTTCAGCCTAGGCACTTTTTACTAGCCTAATATTTTTTTTTCGATTTTTGGGGACATTACATTTGCGCTTGCTCCACAACAAAAGATCCCTTTTAAATTAGTCGACGACCCTTTATATTAAGTTTTAAAAGACCGGTTTCGGAGGCTCTAGATAATGGTTTTTCGCTTACCACTTTTCCCAGTGGAGTTCATCACATTGTGCCACATCGAGAGGGGTTTATAATCTTCTACATCATTATCCTTTTATTTCTGGTTCTACTCCGTTCTCGGGATCACCTGTCTATCATTGATCCAATCTCAATGAGATATCCATCTTTCATCTTCATTCTCCCGCTCCTTGACATCACATATGGGTCCCATGATTATGTTCGTACCCCGCATGTACTATCCTCTAGTGCTTTTTGTTTCTTCCCTTGGTCATATTACAATATTTAGGGTAGCTCCTCATGCTAAGAGATTTTTTTCCAATTCCTTTAAAATGTGTACAGCTTATCCTTTAAGTGGTGTAACAATAATGATATAGTAACAATTGCAATTTCAAAATGTCAGGTCTTCATTTTCATCACTTGATTTTAATTTTTGCAAATTTAGATGGTTTGATGATGATAATGTGATTTGCACAATTTGATGTATCACTTAGTCAATATTGAAGAATTTTTTTTTTTTACCAATGCACTCGACAAAAAACCCCAAATACAATCATTATATAGCTTGTGTTGTAGCTTGAAATAGAAGAAAAATGAATGAGACTGAGTCCAGACCATGTGCAGGTTTCATATATGAAATTTAGGTAAAAACATCATCATGTTCAATTAGTCTCTTTGGTCACACTTGTCACCCTAAGTGGTCAGAGTTAGAGTTTCATCATGTCTTCCGGGAACACAATCAGAAGGTAGATTGTTTATCCAAGGAGGCACTCTCTTTGGCCTCAAGCCTCTTTTCCTTCACAAAATTATTTGAAGATGGAATTCTTTGAAGGAAAAATTGTTTGGGGAGGTGAGATTCATCTCTTATAGAATCTCACCATATATGTTTCTTGATTAGTATTTTTAACATGCATTTGGCATCGATGTAAGAGTATACATGTCTTCAGTCTCCATGGATGAAGGTTATCACTTTATGATTAGTCGATCCCCTGAGCACCTCCCTAGATAATCTTCCTAGGTTTTTTTGTGTTCGTAATGGAAATTTTTGTTTCTCTCTCTAAGATAGGTGGATATTTTTGGAGGATTTGGGATGACTAGATTTATGCCCTGGCTGTTCCTTACAGCTGCTTGAAAGATATTTTGATCTTCCTGTGATGTAAACATTATCCTTTGATTCACATGAATATCAAGGCTAAGCTATTTTTCTTCTGAATAAAAAAGTAGCTAGAGTTAACATTTAAATGTTTCGAACTCAGGAATCACAACACTTGCTCTAACTGCTGCATTTTCAAGAATAACTTGATTATAAATATAACAAATATGCTTTCTAGGGTCACGATAGGGTATTTTGTATTTGGTCCTTCATTACCAAGAAAATGAAGAATCTACAATATAAATAGCTTATCAATAATATCCACACAATTATCTAATACAAAAAACACTAGCTTCAACAGTTCTACCACTAGAATAACATATATCTGAAGCCCACTCAAACAAAATTTAAACATTTACAACATAGATATTGGGCAGCAAATCAATTCTTAATTATCATACATTGAATAAGAGGTACATAAAGAACATGAAAAACATGAAGCATGAAGCATCATGTAGAGTCAATGCTAAAAACTCTAATATGAGCATGTCCAACAAAAGTTCAAGAACCCTCAACAACCATGCTTTAAGAAATCATAAAGAAATATTTGATGATCAATAACTTCACATTGAGTTATCCCAACCATTCACCATTTGAACCACTCACTGCACCTGAAGCCAACGAGTATAAAATGAGTATGTAATTGATACAAACAAATCAACCATAATACAAAAAATATATATAAATAAGCTATAAGATAGTAGTGAAAAGATAAGAGAAATTAGAATGTTTTGAAAACTCCACCCTATTTAAATTTTCAATGAAATCCTCATAAATTCCGTGGTCTCTTTCTTCTAACTTGTATGTGTCATTATTGAAATTGTATGATAGGTTTTTGATTGCTATAACATATTCAAGTTGTATGAATAGATGATCTATGGAATCATACTTGTAAATGTGTTTCCCCTTTATTCTATTATACCAACAACGTTGAAGCTCAACACCTTCAGGCCTATCGAATAGATCAATGTCATTATGGTAATCAAACACCCTATTACCATCCTTCTTTCTTATTCTTTGAACTCTCCAATGTACCAAGTCCCACAATAAATGCCATGCTTTGTACTTTGAGATACACCTTTTCTTCTAGTACGTTCAACTACATCTACAGACTCACTCTCAAGCAACAATGCACAATATGATCCAATTCCAAAACCAATTGCAACACCCTTTTTGGGCACCCTCTCATATCGCCTAAAGTATACTCCATTCCTCAATTTAGTCAATATATCTTTCAATAATGTTGGATTTCCATTCAATTAACTAACCAAACCATATTTGTACATGTCCTTGCCATCGAGCTCCACCACTGGTTTGGTTGTTATGTTTACATTTTCATCAAAAAAATATAAAATTCCATCCAACTCATGCTTCCACTAAGTTTCCATCCTTTGCATTTCACTATAATTGAGTACCATAAAAGAGGAAGATTGGAATATGGATGTGGAATGACCCGGGGAAGAATTATCAACTACTTCATCCATAGCTTCGAATGTTGGATAATCGTCTTCCTCTATCCATGGTTTAAACCACCAAGAATATTTTGTGTGTCTTTCTGGTTGCATGCCAAGACCTAGTAAAATTCCCTGTGCATCCTCCAATCCTATCTTGAGAGCTTCTATAATTTTATTATCTGGGGATATTGAATCATATTATGACAAGACATCACCCTCCTCTTCTATTTGTTGATGAAATTTATTCCAGATACTCATTTGTTTCTTATGATATTTATTGAAACGAATCCCTTGGGGATTCGATTCTTCTTGAACAACAACTCTATTAAGGGTTCCAATAGCATGCAATAAGTCAGTGGAATCATATGCCCTCTCTACTCCAACCATGTCGCTGAATTCGCTAAAGAAGTTCTCACATACATCTCATCCAGCCAGGTGCAATGCACATGGAAAGTTATAGTATTGATGATGTCCTCTCTATCCTTCCACTTGTACTTCTCATTTCCTTCAAGCACCTTTGGACATGCCTTGAAGCAATGCATTGTGCTGAACCCCAGTTTTGGCGATCAACCCTCTCTATATCCTCAATTTTAAGCTTGTCGTCATCCACTTAAAATTTTTATAAACCATTATTACATGGTTAAAACTAATCAACTCTTGTCCGACAATCAAATCTTGTTGACCAATAAACAAAGGATTCACTAACTTTTTTACATTGTGGATGTAATCATTTTCATGAAGTCCTGTTACTTTAAATACATCATACAACCCATTTAGCCTCCACCCTTCCCAAGAAATTTGATATCTCATGCCTGCCATTGAGTAATAATCCTTCAACATAAACATTATTCGCCTACTATCCCCATCCAAGGAATGACCAATAATAGGTCCTAAGAAATGTTCCACATGTTTCTTCCATAGGTTTTTTATTTTTTTCCCATTGTCGATGGAAAAAATTTGCATCAAACCTATTGTGCGTTGGATGAACAACGACAACCAAATGAGGAATCTTCTCATGTAAACATTTTTCAATAATAACACATGAATAATGCCCAATCACACAATTCTTGAAGGCATCTGTGATAATCTCATAGCCTGCAGCGCCGTCACCAACCATCACCAAGAAATGTGATTTCCAGTTATGTTCATCTTTATTACCACAAAAACCCACAAATGTATCATTTTTTTCTACCCACCTGACATATTTTTTCACAACAGTTTCATATTCAGCAAGGCATACGGGAATTGGAACCTCTATACCATGTTTTTCTTTATAGGAAGCATAAACTTTTCAGATTTCCTAAAAAATTTATTGCTGCTCCCCTGGGATATATGTAAATGATTTTATAACTTGCCTTAAAGTCGTAGATATTCGAAGGGTCATCCATATTAAAGCTAATAAAACTATGTAAGATAGGACCTCCCCATAGCTTAATCATCTCATAAATGGATTTAGTGGATGAACTATACCTTCTCCTTGACTTTGAATGAACTAGGTTGTGAAATATATCTTGACCAAATTCCCAAACTACATCTTTACCTTGTAATTTTCCTTGCTTATGAGCCTCACATGCATCCTTGCAAAACTTGAACACATCCTTCCTTCCTGCAGATTTGAACAAGTTTTCCCTTAGATACCTCATTCTAATAGACAGTGTAGCAACCTTTGTCATATCCAACCAAAGAGATCGCATTGTTAATCTATGTGTAGCATTTGCATCTCTTGCAACAATTTTGATTTCAGCTTGAGTCAAATGGTCCAACCTTCTCCCTTTCCGTGTATCTCTCCCATGTCTTTTGATGTTTCTCCTTGATTCACGATATAAACACATCCAAAAGTCATCACAATTAGGTGTCAAATTGCTAAAAATTGCATTTCAATGAATTAAAAGGGATTCATGTTTTACAAGCATGCTTGCAATGAACATGTATGCATGTACCGTTAATATGACATTCATTACCATAATAAAATAGTGTTCTCTAGTTATGTTCCTCTATGGCCCACAATTTTCCACCACGTTGGTCATCCATTAGAACCTTTGTGTCCAATTTCTTTCCTCTTCTATCAATATAGATATCCCAATACCCCCAACATAGTAATATTAGGGGAGTCAATTGTCCTAGAATAAGATGAAAAAACACATTGGAAAATCATCTACTAACTGCTACTAACAAGTAATAACACATAAAGTAAAGTGAAAATTTAAATTCAAATTAAATTATAACTTGGGTAATTAACACACCTGAACTAGAAGCATGTGAACTTGTATAAACCCCATTTAATGGTGGTGGTAGTGATGGGATCAAGAACTTAGTCAAACTTTGTTTTGACTTATCATTGATAAGCTTATTCAGTCTCCCAACTGTTCCACTCCTCAACACATTGTATCATGTGAAGCCTCATTTGTAGTAGTAGTGTGCTTCTTTGATTTCATGTGTTCATTTAAGAACTAACAATATTACCACTTATCGACAACAAAGAGAACCATTTATTGCATCGTGTACATTATGCTCTTACTTTTTTTGTCCTCATAGTTTGCAAGTGTTGCTTCCACCACCTTGAACAAATTAGGATCTTGTGTTTGGATGAAATAGTGTAGAATTTGATTGCTTGATCAATATCAAGTTGATTGCTAGCCATTTTTGTCTTCTTTTGTATGTTACATGAAGGAATTTCATTAATTACCAACACTGAAATATGACATTGATGGGACACTGTTTTGATATGATTGTTTTTGAAGTTACGAACTATTCGCGTTGCCAAGGATACTTCCCTTGTTCCATAATCAATGCCACAAATTTCACAACGGATATTTAGATTAGGTTTTCCATTTTTTGAATATACCTTGAGTGTTATCTTCTCCCTGACAAACTCTTCCATTAAACTATTCACTTTATGGTCCCAAGATTCCAATACATTAGGATCAACCGCTACAACTTGTTCCACTGACTGAGACAAATGATCAATTACTATTGGTTGTTTATGCATAGGTTCCTCCATATTCCCTTTGATGTTTCTAGATATTGGCATTCCTTCCATTACCTATGATTGGAATGTTTTGACAACGAACGTTCATACTTTCCTCTTAATACCTACATTTGTTGTTGTAGGTTTCATTTTCTTCTCTTGATTTGTATTTACAGGAATTCAAATTGGGATGATAAAATCAAAAAAGATAATCAACTATTTCATCATCCATAATTTCACCACAGATATCAGCATATGTACAAACTTTTCGACACTGGACTATGCCAAGGGCACAATTTTCTTCACCAATAAAAATTGTGAAGTCTAGAACATCACTTGGATCCATATGCATTTTTCGTCCATGTGTACCTTTTAGTTGGTTAAGAACATGTTAAGAAATGAATAAAATTATAACATTTTTTTTCAAAAAATTGGATATAATATGGATACGAAATGAGGTGAGTGCATCCATAAATAAATGAAAAAAAAATCAAATTTAAACATTCATATTAGTTCATTAATAAAACAAAGAACTAGAAAGCAAGGTATGCACTTTAAATTCAAATATCTAAGAAGAACGAAGAAATGTTACCATCGAGATGAAACACCTTGAAATACATGTATTCTCAGTGGCTTATTCAAATAGCCCTCCCAAAACTGAAGAGTCAGCTTCAGTGAACCTCCAGAAGATCAAAAGGTGATCAAAACAAGATATGTAATCGAACCACCAATATTCTGCATTATATAGTGCAGATTCTCTACCATTGAGCTATCACCACACAACTTTATATACAAGAAGAATATTTTTATTTTTTTAGATTTTTTTTAAACCGATGTGCAAAAGAAGTGTATTTCACTTATTTTTATGTAGTTCTCATGGATATTTAGTTATAATACTTATTCATCCCAAAATCAATAGATCATATCTTCCATATAATACTTGGGAGAAAGGAGGTGTGATTGGTCAATTCCATTGAAAATGGTCAATCAAAGCTTAAGGCTTCGATTGGTCAATCAATAAAATGATATTTTATATAATCTAAAAACTTCCATCATAGGTTGATATTATCATGTTGTAACAACACCATCATAACTATTTATCTCATTCAAATTGAACCCTCTTAATACCTTTAGACTCCATTTTTCCTAATTGGATGTTTGGCACTAGTATACTCTTTCAACCACCAAAATATATAACATAAATTATTCATGTTTTACTAAATATGATATTAACATAGAGACAAGCATGGATTCCAAATAAAGTACACTACAAATCCATGAAGTCGATAAAAATATAGATCATAACCATAAAAAATACATAGTGGATCTATGCCTCAGTATGCATCAGGAGGATAACTGGAACAATGAGATGAACAAAATGATCCTCCAAAAGTACCAATGCTATAAGGGTGAGCAGCACTATCTTGCACAACTTAAGTAGTATCATGAATAAAATATTCTACAAAAGGCTCAACCACCAAAATATATAACATAAGTTATTCATGTTTTACTAAATATAAGATTAACATAGAGCTTTAAGGGAATATACAGAAATCCTAGCCTTCATCGTATTCCCCTTGTGCCGAGGGAGAGCCAAAATCAAGAGAGTGAAGAATCTATTGCAATGACAATGGATAACCCTTCTAAGTACCCTATATGGTTGCACTCGTAATTAGTGATTTATAAGTTAAGTGCAATTTTGAATGCTATGAGGGATTCAGTAATGAAAAAGAAAGAAACACTATTACATAGAGAGGGCCTTGGTCAATGCTTGAATCTTGGACAACTGCTATGAAATATTCGGTAATGATATTAGGATGAGAGTAAATAGACCATGTGTAACATGTATTGAGTGCATTGTACTACATAAGATACAAATAGATAAAGCAAGGCCTCTGTTGTAAAGGAAGATAAACAAAATTTGAATGTAACCCTAAATGGATAGTTATGTTGTTTGTTCTTTGCATCTGAAGAGTGGAAACAACTAATGATAAACACGATTACCTTTCCTTTCATTCCAGCAACATTGATAACTTTCAGCTGGGACAGAGATTCCTCCAAGTGTAATATCTACAAAAATGAAAGTGATGAAATAACATCAGTTTGTAGTGATATACAGTATGGATGATGACAACTTACAAGTATATAATTATTAGATAAAGTGAAAGGCATGTTTCCAAAATGTAAAATGCATATGATAATAATATTGTGACATTGAAATTCAATGACTATAGGACACATAATCTAATCCTTTAAACACACCCGACAAATGAGACAGACTCCTTTGCTATACCTTATTCTAAGGGGTTATCAATGAGCTTTTTTATTGTTTCTTTCCCTCAATGTGTTTCCTCTATCTCTACGGGTGATGCTCTTCCCACCCTTTCCATTGTGTTTCCTCTTGGTGGTTCTTTTGGGTAAAAATAAGATCACATGTACTCACCTCTACGACTAGGATTTGAACCTAGGACTTTGGTGTTGCGAGATGGGATGATGGCTATTGTTTGACCTTTTTGTTTGCAACCTTTGTGTTTGTTACTTATAATTTTTCCATTTCTCACCCTTCTTTCTTTTCTTCATTCAGGAGAAATGAAAGCTCTATAACTACATCATATAGACCTGTAAATGGAGTATCTTAACTATATATCAAGGAGTCAGCTATTGGAAATGACAAAGTTGAACCCAAGTTCCCACTTATTACATGGAATAAGAAATATCATTCAGTCACATACCAACAGATGTTGTAACTATAGTTTGGTACGATGGTTGTTCACTTCGTTGCTTTATCATGTATGGGAAACAAAGGCTTTCTCCAAGGAAGGAGTGTAGATTCTCTCCTTCCTTCCAATATGGTTTGTTCCTTCGTTTCTTCCTATGGAACTTCAATGAATCCAGTAGGATGAAGAAAGCTAATACAAATGAATACTCTTAGTATTCACCAAGTCAGCTTCTTGTCCTTAACTCTTTGAGCTTTCATTCACTGGATCTATTGCTGGTGTTGGATCAACATAAAGAGAGAAAGAAATGGTAAGGGTTGGTTCAATATTTCCAACATTGCTGGTGCTGGATAAAAAAAAAGAGAGAAAAAAATGGTAAGGGTTGGTTCAATCTTTCGAATGCATCTGATGAAATCCCCACCCCATCCCCTCTACAACTACCATCGAGAGATCTATTGCTGGTGTTGGATAAACAGAAAGAGAGAAATAAATGGTCAAGGTTGGTTCAATATTTCCAATTCATCTGATAGAATCCCCACCCCATCCCCTCTTCAACTACCGTTGAGCTCTATGAATGCTACCCCACTCCTGTTTTTTGGGCGGGCCGCTTCTTAGATCCGTTTGAACTTTTTGGGCCGCTTCCCCGTGTCGTTTGATAATATAAAACCCTATATATTGCAGATTTTTTAGAGACATATAATAAACGCCTCGTCCCTTAATATGCCCCAAATATATTTTTGTTTTTTTTATAATTAATTAACCCCCAATATGAACAGACGTGATATGGGTATTTTCCGTCGGTGAAGACCCTGTGTCTTCACCAAGAATTTCCTTTCCATGCCAATATTATCACAGAAGTATATCAAGTTCATTACTGACATCATCTTCTTCACAATTTTGCAATCTACTCATTAGTATATAAGTACTTAAATATTATTTTTACATGACCATGACTTTGATGAAGTAAAAATTCATCTCAAAGTGTTCTATCATAAGACATAAGGTTTTTCAAAAAGCTTGACTATTAACCTAATAAATGTAGGCTCAAGTATTTCACCCTAGTAGGTAGCATCCCAACCTACATTACTCCTCATCACATAGTACAATCTACAAAATACATTTATCTTAAGTAGTACTAACTATAATACACATAATTAATCCCAATGATACAATAGGTATACTATGAATTAACATATAATAAAGAAACTATTCTATTATACCTTAAAGGTACTCAAACATATACGTATCCACAAGCATAAAAATACAACAGGCGTGCTAGGCACTTTAAGGGACCAACCAACTACTTATTCAAAGTAACATCATCTGAATATGATCCAGAATGAAGTTTTTCTAAATTAGAAACTATGGATTTCATATCCATCATAAATGGCACATTAAATATGTAACTTTCATGGATAAAGAAAATATTATATTCTCTTTCAATTTTTAACATTTTTTTACTTCAAGAATCTTCTACCATCATAAGAAGTTCTTAGTGATATTTCCACTCTCTATCATGTTCTTCAAGGCTTGATCACTTTCGTAGTGATTTCATATCACAGTACCCCACATAGATAACTATATGGCTATGTAGCCTCTCCAATAGGTTTTTGACTCTTCTCTAATAGTTCAAACTACAACTATTCTTGAGTATCCAATAGTATTCAATACTTTGACCATGTCTATGCTCAAGGTTATTTCCTTAATAGAATGTCACAACCCCTCTCTTCCTGAGCCATGTACCATGACTAATTAGTTTGAGGAATTTTAACTGTTGTTTCCTGCGAAGGTACATCAATACTCCATCTTCAACTAGAGAAATATTTTTATACTATACCAAGATTGTAATGGACAAAGGATTAGTAAATATGATGCAGAATTTTCTCATTCGCGGATATGTACAAGAGCTACACAACTCCTTTCTGCACCATGTCTCGGATATAACTATCTAGGAACTTTTTAAAGTTTTACTGCTTTACAATGTTCTCTATCTGAGAAAAATATTTGATTTGATATTTCTCGATCACTGTACTAGTCATAATCCATATATCTATGAGGCTTACTTTCCCTAACTGAGATAGGTCTGAATCGACATACTCATGTACCAAGTAGGTAACACAGGACACGCTTTGTTGTAAATGTTTATGTATTGGCTGTAAAACATATAACTGATCCTGAGAACGATATAGATATATATACATATATGAGATCCTACATATTTGAACAAGAATCTGATTTATCTTTATGTGTGTGATCATGGATTTATAATCCATTGTTCTTGAATCCTCTCAATAACTCTACTGAATATTTTTGCAATAGAAGAAAATCCTCTCTAATGACTCTTACACCTCTAAACTTAAGAATCATCCAAGATTATGACATATAGATTCCTTTTGAATATGAGTACACCATACATGGTTTCTACATAGCAGGATGTTAATTTAACCAGTTCCACTGGTTTTTCCAGGAGCTAGCAAATCCATCTTCTCCCTCTCAACATCTCTGATGTGAGAATCATAAATCTAAGTCTTCCATAATGGAGACTCATACTCCTCTATATATAACACATATACGAATATAATTGAGATAAATACATTTCATTTAGGATTCTTTACATTTCTCTTAATAGAATTAGCACCTTTTTCTATGTTCTTCCTGAGAAACATAGGACCCTCTCAGTCTTCTCTATTTAAGGATTAGCCATCCAAATGAATCCATGCCATTCTCTTATTGCAGGTCATGGAATATGTTTTTCCCTACAAGAAAAATTATTCAAATGATTAATAACATTTTAAATTTTTTTTTACAAAAATGGAAAATTTTAACATTTAACAAACCCATATAAAATTTTAACAAGTTATAACCTTTAATTCTTTTTAAAACTTTTTAACCTTCAATTTTTGATATATTAACATTTCTTTATCACACTCTTTGTAATTTAATTGATAAATTAATAAATTTATTAAATTTCTTTTCTTTAACCTAGGACTAGTCGGCTAACTTTAATTATAAAACTTCACCAACGTATATTTAACTCCGGAGCTGTAGCTTTTCCAAGTGACTACTTGTCCTGATGATGGTTCCTGATTCATAATGAAAATGTCGACTTAAAAATGTCTACTACGGATCGTCCGAAAAAACCCTACATCAACATTACATCACCAAGAAATATAATCACATGAAAACTTTCAAAATACTTGCAATGTTTCACACAGCTATATACATAGATTAAATCAATGTTTTGACATAACCCCATTCATATCTTATGTGATGTTTTGAAACCCTATATCATTTCAAAAATTCATATTTTATGAAGGAAATAGGCATCCCCATATTCATATCTCATGAAGAAATCATGAATCCCTCTATCTGATATATTATGACCAATCATGTAGTCCTATATTCACAACTCATGAATCAAGCATGGATGCCTCTATCCCATATCCTATGAAGGAAATTTTTAGATTTATGTCAGACCTATATGAGCATATATCAGTCCTACATAAGACTTATACCATTCCTATATTATAGCATATAATATGGACTCATGAGATTGATGATATGATAATAAAATACAAACAATAATGTATATGCTAATGGCACAATTCCAAAGTCCACGAATACATATATGTATAAAATAATCATGAAACATATTCAAAAGAAATTTAGATCCAATCTATAATAGCATATAACAATCAAAATATAAATTACTTATCTTTTATTTATCAGTGTGTGGGTTCCCTCTTGATCTCCACACCCTTGTGGAGAATACCAAATTCCTTCTTTATTCACTTGAATTGAAGACCTTCTTTGTAGGGAAATGATTTCTCCCATTCTTGATTCTTGTCGTGAAGACAAAATTATCCTCTTTAGTGTACACAACCTTTCTTTTGATGCAACCCTCTTTTTGAATCAAGTCCTTATTTTGAAAATATTGGTGAGTGAATGAAAACACTTCATTGTGGTATTCAATAGAATGATGATGGACATGAGATTTTCCTTAACTGAATCAAAGATGATACACTTGTTATTTTCTTGATTCTTCTTGAATTTGATTCTCCCTCCATTGGTGGTAGGTTCCTCTACCATTGTGAATACATAACCATCAAGGTTATGTTCTTAAAGAATATTCAACCCCCTTGGATTCCATCTGTTGAAGATGGAAGCACCTTCAAGGTGGTATTTTGGCTGAACAAAGATCGATGTCATGGCTGCAATATTTTTATAAACTCTTCAATATCTATGTAGGATTATCGTGCTTCACAAAAATAAGCTCTTTTAGTCCCTATACTCTAATACCATTTTGATGTTTGAGAAAAATCAGAGAATCTTGAAATTTGAAACTTTTAATGATCAATTTCAACATAACTGAATCTCATAAATCAACCACATATGAATATATCAGTCATTTATGAATCTCATAAATATACCAGCCACATAAATATATCAAACACATAAATCAGCTCCATAAATAATCCATATAAATCAATCAACCATGAGAGGAAAGATATACCTTGCGAAAACCATCTAAACACGCAGGATGAAAAACCTAGCAATTATTTGAGTATCATAGATATATTTATAGATAATGGTTTACAAAACATATGTAATCTCTTGATAAGAGATATCACCACAACAATAGAGAAGAGAGATCCAATTTAACCTTTCAAAAAACACTTATATGCAATTGTATTTTACTTTCCAGATTCTAAACATATTAATAACAAGCCAAAAATCCTAGCATGCAGAAGGTAGAAAATAGGAGGATCAATAAACACACTGAGAGAACTAAACAATGTATTCACAAAGAGGATATAAATAAATTTCCCTCCATCCAAACATTAGCACCCTCCATTTCCTCAATTAGCTTTAACAATATGTTCACCATCTTGAACTGAAAGTGAAATGACTTGAATTGAATGTTTACTTACTTCAATTACACATTAACTTACTTGAACTTAATGTTAACTAACTTGAATTGAATGTTAACTTACTTGAAATGAATTTTAATTTTATTGGACTGAATGCTAGCTTACTTGATCTTAATGTTAACTTACTTTATCGTACTTGAACTGAATGTTAAGTTACTTGACCTAGATGTTAACTGAATTGAACTAAATGTTAACTGAATTGATTTGAATATTAACTTACTTAAACTGATTGTTAACTTACTTAAATTGAATGTGAACTAAACTAAATATTTGAATTGACCATAGATCACTTAGCTAACATGCTAAATTAAGTGTCATTGGTGCTTCACTCTTAGTGCCATCCATGGGGAATTTATATTACTAACTTTTGCATGAATCTCTTTAGTGAACTGATGCATGCTGCTTGATGAACATTAAGCTCTTATTTACTTAATTGATGACATTCATTAATAGTTCAATTGATAGTTAGACAAAGGCTTTTATTGAGGCATTCATATTTTACTAAATCTTTATAACTTGAGTTCACTTGGACATTTGCATGGGAAATTCCGATTCTCTTTCTCTGTGCTTTATCTCATTATCATTAAATAATTAATGTATGGTCCATATGTGCATTATTTATCCATCTTGTCATATCATACTCAGAATAATTATCCTATACATATTGATGATCATATATATTACCCCATCCCAAATAGTCATATGCTAAAGCAATTCACACTATGATTAGTTAATCCTTCGAGGAGACTTATACACTATGTCACCATGACTAACAATATATCACATGGTATACCCACATGTATTGATACAACACAATTCCATCTCCAAATTTGGAGATCCATTCTCATAAGGTGTGTTCTATCAGAATCATTGACTTGCTACAACACAAGTCTAGACTTGATACAATGCAAGTCCACAGTCTTGATACAACACAAGGCTTGATACAACAAAATACTCCCATCTTGATGTAAAACAAGGTTCTAGTAGAAGCATCACACCTCAAGACATGAGGACACATATAGGACTTGATACAACACACTATCCAGACTTGGTACCACACAAGTCTCTATCTTGATACAACATAAGTCTCATGGAATGACTCATGATGTTGTACAAACAACACCCCCTCTTAGTGAGGGATACATTCTCTACTTTATCGGGAATTTCCTTCCATACCAAGCTTAGCTCAGAAGTATCTCAATTTTGTTACTGACAACAACTTGTTCACAAATTTTTAATTTGCCCATCAGTAGCTATGTACTGAAAATTTGTTTTATATGACCATGACTTTGATGAAGTAAAACTTCATCTCAATGTGTTTTACCATAACACAGTTTTTTTCATAAATCTTGACTAAAACACCTAATAACTGTAGGATCAAGTCTTTCATCCTAGTAGGTAGCATCCCAAGATACACTACTCCTCAAGTTGTAGTACTATCTTCCAAACACATTTAACTTGTGTAGTACTAACCACAATACACATAGTTAATCCCAAGCTATATAATAAGTCTACTGTGTATTAAAATACAATAAAGAACCTATTCTAATGTTCATCAAGGGTACTCAAACATATTCTTATCCAAAAGCATAAAAATACATGTCTGCTAGGCAGTTTAAAAGAGAAACCAAATACTTATTCAAAGTAGGATCATCTGGATCTCATTCCGAATGTGGAATATTTAAACTAGAAACTATGGATTTCATATCCATCATAAACAACACATTAAAGGTGTAACTATCATGCACACAAATTATTATCTGTTCTTTTAATTTTTAACTTTTGTTGACTTCAAGAATCTTCTACCATCTGAAGACGCTCTTAGTAAGCTTGCCATTCTTTGTCATGTACTTCAAGTCCTGATCACTTTCATAGTGATTTCATATCAGAATACCACACATAGCTTATATGGATATCTAGCCTCTCCAAAAGGTTTTTTACTCTTCTCTAACACTTTAGACTATAACTCTTCTTGAATATCTAATAGTCTTCAAGACTTAACACAATATAATTTGATGTGTTTCATAATGTAGACATGAAATTATGGAGAAGTATTGATCCATTGTATTTATGCGGTGCTACTAACTACCATACATTGGTCACTGATTCTAATGGCGTTGTTCAATATTCATAAAATACTACCCATAAATAAAACAAAAAAGAGAGCAATTATGTTTAACTTGTATATCTTTAGGAAGAAACAAAACCTTTCACTCTATGGAGAAAGGAGAGGATATTTTAAAGTGAGAGAAACTATTCCAAAATGGTAAACACAACATATCTACCTAATAATGATATGGAGTAGTATCTAATGAGATTTAGTAATTTAAGGTTGGATAGATATAGACCAAGAATGGAAAGACTCCTTATGACTCATTAGTAGACATGTGATGTGGAGCAGTATCTAATGAGATTTAGTAATTTAAGGTTGGATATATATAGACCAAGAATGGAAAGACTCCTTATGACTCATTAGTAGACAGGTGATGGCAATCACAGGAAAGAGATAATTGTCAAGATTGCAAAGAGTCTATGGGGTTTGACTTGCGCGGAACATGTTATGAGAAAGGTTCAATGCTCAGTGGGTGGTGTAATCAACAACATACATAAAAACATTGTTTCTAGGAATTGCATATACCAACACATAATTTCTAGGAAATCATGATGAGTATCTCACACATCACTATCCAATACTCATTAATTAGCTCTCTATGACAAGACCGATGATAGATATGGGTGAAGAAGCCAATGAAAAATCAATTATGCATAACAATGTAGAGAGGTCTAAGAATTCTAACAAAAATAAAACTAATGTTGATGAGGATTGATGTCATCACTCTTTATATAGGGGTTTAACGAGGTGTCAAAATTGGTTGTAGTATGATCTATCCATGACACCATACATAGGCATTTGTGTAGAATATATCTATGACACCATACATAGGCATTTTTGTAGAATATATCTATTATTTTTTTAATTGTATTGTTATATGTGAATTCTCAAAATTGCGCAGAGAATAGGAATTTAAGTTACGAGAGTTAAAAAATATATGTGGGTCTTCAGTTGAATGTTTAACTTTATACAAGTTTTACTATCGAAAGAAAAGAATTTCAATGATGCGTAAATCATTTTTCTATGTATCTTTAACCATTCTCATTCATAAGTGCTTCTAACTCTTGTTTATTAGCTGTTCTTGTTTATTGGTTGTCGATGGAGTTAGATCCATGCCTCTTCATGATATTTACTTTATATGCAATAGATATAAATTTATGTGTTAATGCTATGTGTTGTTCTTAAGTTTGTCAACTATTTTCCTGAGGCTTATATTTTTACCTTAGACAATTTTATTTTCTTTGATTTTATTTTTCTCCTTTGTTTGGGTTGTTTTGATTTCCTTTTAAATATATTTTTGCATTAATAAAATATGTTAGTTTAGACTAAATATCCTAGTATATAAATAAATGTTTCTTCACATAATGAAATGAATGCAAGGTTAAGGTTAAGGTTGAATATTTCATATCCTATGTTTTAATGCAACCTGGTAGTGCATATCATCATTTATGCACGTCTGCGTTGCCAGGTTTCCAAGTTAAATTTATGTGTAGGTTTCATACCCTATCAAATAATAATGTAGATGTTCAGAATTTGGGATTTGTGCCAAATTACAAGAAGACAGTTGGCTCTGATTTACACCTGGAACATAAATAGTATTGCTCCATATTCAAAGGTCATTTCAAAACCAAAGCTCTGTACCCTATCAGTTTGATGTGAAACGGTGATTGATTCCAAAGAGGGTTTCATGTTATCTTCTATGGCCTTAATCTCCACCATTGTGTCTACAGCCTTAAATGTAGTAATGGTTACAGAAAGGAAACACGGAGCTGGTAATCATTAATGGAAACAAACTTCGAATAAAACCCTAAAACACAATTTAGGTAAATGATTTTCTGGAAAGTGCAGTGAAATTAATGGAAATTGGTTTGTATAACATGTGTGAAAGGATAAATGATCATAATGTAGAAGTTTGAAAACCCTTTGCTTAAATGTCAAATGAGAATAGAGGGGCGATCAAATTATCTCCATAGCACAAAATCCATCCCACCATGATCAATTCTACAAGCTATACTAAATGGATAAGGAAGGTGGTGTTACATAGCTTAGAGCGAGAAAAGCATCACGCAAATTCTCTATTGACCACCAATTCTACTTATAAAAACCAGTCATTCACCAACACCAATGTTCCGCTCGCATCTGGGAACCTATATGGGGCCAATTTTATTGTTAGGGTTGGTCTTGGGACACCAACTAAAAAAGAAATCATGTTAAATGTTGATACTACTAATGATGTTTGATGGTCGAAGTGCATTTATAGAGGAAATCGTTTTCTTACAAGCGTGTCAATTTCCATTCATGCAATCATAAGGTGGAGGGCATGACTTGTAATCATCATTTAAACCAGTGCAACTACCAGATACAATTCAGAAATGGAGGATAAATAAAGGCACATATGAGTGAGGACACACTGTGGCTCGGCTATGAGTCCTTCCCTACATTTACCTTCGGATGTGGTTACGATTTCAATTGATTGGAAAGTGATCCCTCCGTTGGTATTCTTGATTTGGGTAGAAATTCCCTTTCAGTGCTTTCTCAGACTGAATCTCAATATCAAAGAAAGTTATCCTACTTCCTTCTGAATTTCTTGAATGCCTGCCAAAGCGAATTGCTGAAACTGGTCCTTGGATTGATTCCTCCCACCTTCAAGTTCACCACTTTGCTATCAAATCCATAGGCTACTTCTTGGTATTTTGTGCGACTGACTAGCATCAGCGTGGCCGACCAGTGCTTGAATATCATCGACATTTCAAGGGGACGATTGTAAATCTTAATGGATTTGAATTCTTTGTAACCAAAGTGTTATGAAGACTTTGATGAAATTCTTCTACCCACACACAGAAGCCCAGATTAGGGGAAAGGAATTCCAAGAACTTATTTGTTTGAGCTCTAGAATAATATCTCGCATACCTGTGAGGGGAGATTTTCCATCGTCTACCTCTCTTATATGCGATTCTTGCAACATATACCAGAAAGTGTTTGCAGGAAGCCATTATTAAATAATGTTGAACTAAATGAGGTATGCCAAGGGAAGTACACCTCGGGACCCTTCCCGTGGCAAGGTTGAGAAATTATATGACACATTCAAGAGCATACATATTTGTTAGTTCAGCTCTTGATGTACTTGACTTACAAGCATACCTGAATGAAAAACATTGGGAACAAGAAAAGAGTGATACAAAATTGAATAAACCTGTAGACTGGATTTTGTTACATTTTCTAATAAAGATAAAGCAATGCTATCTCTACAGTTAACAATTGGTTTCAGATTGAAGGAACTAGACGTCCTTGCTGTGCTGACAAGAGATGCTAGGAGACTTTAATTTGATATTCAACTCTAAATGAATAAGACACATGTCATATTTATTTGATACGCTTTCTATTTTTAGTAGACTTAGATCCAAAGAAATTGGATCTAGGAACAATTCATCTAAATACCACTTTTTCTATATATTGTGAGTTTTTGTTTTGAAGAGGGGAGACAAATGAGGGCCGACATATGCCTGCAACTTGTGTACAGTTTGGAAATTATATGACTATGTAAGGACTTTTTTCTGAAATGAATGACTTTATTATCTATGGGAGCTAGGTTTAAAGCTATATATTTTTTAATGTTTTGTCGTTCTGTTTGAACCTTTGTTTGCACTTTTTATTTATATGGATGTTTTATGTATGAGTGCTTGTGTTGGAAAATGAATGTTATTTCAGATATATGTTTGAAATGTATTTTTGAACACCTTAATTTTACATATGATGCAGTGAATTCAAATTGTTTGTTTCCTCTTTGTTTCCTATATCCTGAATGGTTATTATTTCTTTTATATCTGTCCTTATACATCCATTATCTGATGTTTTCATATCATTTTTTTCTATGTACCTCATTTTATATTCTTGAATTTTTATTGTTATCCAAAAATGAACAAAAAACAATCTTTAAATTCTGAGGTGCCTAAACCCTGCTTCCTTTTTGTATAGTTGGAAGACTTTAGGATAAACATCTTTTGGAGACCATACCGGAAAGGAATTATACAAGTTCTTCCTTGGTTCAACATTGATAGATTTGAATTGGAGGGTGAACATAATCAGTGAATGGTTTTATAGACTACATTTTTCACCTATTTTGTTAAAGGAAAGAAATTATGTCTACAAAAATAACCGGGCCTAGGGAAAATCCTTCATCTCCTCCACATCCAGCAGTCTGAGATCTTGAGCATATTATGAGGGATGTTAGGAAAAAATTGAGTTCTACCTCATCTGGAATATTTATGTATCCTTCATATTTAGAAATACTTGATCCATCACAGTTTTCTTCTCCTTCTGTTCATCCACAACCCGAGAAAGAAAGAGAGGAACAAGACTTGTCTTTTCGGTCACTCAAACTGATAATTTCCAGGTCTTCACAAATCCTTTATTGTATGAAGAGGTTAAAACTGTGTTTTTACATACAATAGGTTTTTCATTAAAAACTCAAGTTCCACCTTACATTCCTCTCACGAGTAGGATCCCACTTCATCAGCTTAAGTTCAATAGATCTTCTTCTGTATCAATCCAATATTGTCCAAAAATGGCTACCCAACCTCCTGATTATATGGACCGTATAGTGGCTGCAAGGTTTTATCCATTCTATTTTTCATTCATTCTAGGCTTTCCAAATGATGTGCCTACCATGGATTAGTAGGGAGATTTTCTTCCGTGATTCAGAGAGAAGGAAGAGGATAATCTGACACATCATGTAATTAAATTTCATCAATACATGGATCAACTGAGTATACATCATGAATATGTATTAATGAAAATGTCCATGTACTCATTGGATGGTTGTGCTAGGAAATGATATAAAACTCTTCCTACTTCTAGTATTTCCTCTTTGAAAGACATTCATGATGCCTTTTATTCATATTACAAGAGTATTTACCCAGTTGAATGTCTTTTTGAGCATTGTTATGAGGGATATGCATTATATATTCAAAGTTCAGTAGCATATTCCTCCAGTAGTGAAGATGAAAGGGAGGATAGCATTGAGGAAAAAGAAGATGATTCATTGTCATATGTAGCTTCTGCTAAATCTCTTTGACAGCAGGAGGATTTTTAGCAGTTAGATATTAAATTTTATGACAATAATACTTTGGATGCATTTGGCATCAATTCAAATGTTTCTTATAATGATGATTATAATACAAAAGCTAGTTCAAGTTTATTTGAAGATCATATTGGTGGTGATAATTTTCAGAAAACTTCATCTTTGTTATTAGAGTTTTATGAGGCAGCACCAATTTTAGATGAATATGATGATGATCTTAAAACAAATATCCAGATATGTGTAATATAGAAGAATCTAATCAGCAAGTTCATGAAGACATTAAGTCCATTATACATTAACAATTTGGACTTACGTATCATCTTGAAATGCAACACAATCGAGAGGATCCAGTGGTCATTTATATGGACTCATGGTTATCAAAACGTTTCAACTTTCTATAATTTGGAATCAAAGTAGAATACGATTTTAAGTATGCTTTGCAAATTAAATTTCTGCTTCAAATAATAAAATCTTTTTTGATTTCTATCTACCTAGAAGAACTTATTACAGTCGGTTGGATGCTGTCATGGCTTCATTGGAAATATGATTACACATGATTAGCTTGTGTCTACCGATTATAAGTAGGGGTAGGCAAAAGAATAAGCTCACCATACGAGCATGTATATTAGTTTTAGTGTGTTGGTTTCCAGTAGTCTTTTGTCATTTCAAAGGTGTGTGTTCAGAGTTTGAAAAAGTTGCAGAGATTTGGTAAATCACTCCATAGCCCAATGGATTAGTAGTAGTTATGAGTTCTGGTTGACAAAAATTAAAAGGCTTGTGGTCTATAGTTCTTGGAAAATCACAAGGAAATTCCATCCCCAGATGGAGTGAGTGTTAGTCCTAGGTCTGCCAACTATTTTCCCTAGGCTTATGTTTTTACCTTAGACAATTTTATTCCCTTTGATTTTCTTTTTCTCTTTTCTTTGGGTTGTTCTAATTTCATTTTAAATATCTTTTTAAATTATACAAATATGTTAGTTTAGACTAAATCTCCTAGTATATTAATAAGTGTTTATTCACCAGGGGTGGTAGGCGCGGGGGGGATTCTCTTGAATCCCGAAGGATATGTTGACCAGACCTTTGATTGGGGGCTTGGGAGAAGAACCAATAACGAAGCGGAATGGCTGGCCCTTATTCAGGGTCTTCATCTCTTAAACAGTAAGAAGATTAGCAGGGTTCTGATATTTGGGGACTCAAGGCATGTCATTTACAAGTTGATCAATGGATATCCTACAGGAGCTATCAATTGTTGTCGGTTATATGGGAAATCCAAGCTTCTCATGTCCAACTTCTATGAGATTTATCACATCCTCTGGAAAAACAACACAGCAGCGGATAGTATGGCCAATGTGGGAGCCTCCCTCTCGTAAGGAATTTACAGTTAGAATGGAGCCCATCCCTCTCTCAAACCTATTCCTTAATGAGGCGCTGGATGCACTCTCCTCACTTAACTACTTGGAACTCCCTATTGATGCATATAACCCTTTCCCAACTCAATAAAATTACCTCACCCCTCCCTCCTTCACCTCCCATTTTATTCTCTCCCACTTCTTCTTCCTCTTCTTTCCCCTTTCCCTACTTTCTCCTCTACCCTTCTATTTTATCCCCTCCTCTTTTTAGACCTCCCTTCCTCCTTCATATCCCCCCACTCCAATTTGACCCTCCCCCTAGCAGCTGGCTTCCTCTCTATTTTCGCCGGCTCTTTACATTTAATTTCCCGTCCTCTCAACTTCTTTCTCCTGGCTGCATGGACTACGGTCTGCTCTCCCCTCTTCTTGAGCTCTTCCTTCATTAAATCTATTAGGCGGTGGGGTTATTGCTATCCTCCCCCGCACGTATGCTCTGTCTTCGAGCCTCCCCATATGCCGCTCCATTGCAAAGTCATGTATTCTCTCTCGGTCTTGGATCAGTTTGGCTCTCATGATAAGCTTCGAATTCTTCAGGAGGTGGTGACTGGTATTGAAGGAGGAAAGTTGCATGGCATTCCTTGGCAGGTTCTCCCACTGACTCGCTCATTTGTGAAGGAGAGGCTGGCTCTCGCCGCCTTCTCCGACTGCCACTGTAATTTCACCTCTGCGCTGTGGTCTCAAGGCTCTAGTTCTGGCATAAATACTTCTCTCTTTGATAGCCCGCGTCGTATATTAGGTTGCTTTTGTTTCAGGTGGCAGGATGGCGCGGTAGGAACATTGGTCTACTCTGACAGACAGGGGGGTTCGGTGCTTTAGTAGGAACTATCAGTGCTGAGTTGCATCCTTAATTGGCCCGCGCTTGAGCTTTCGAACAACATTCCAATTGCTGACCCTCTGTTCAGACAGTTTGATTGCCTAGAAATCTCCTCTGATTTTGGCAGGATGGCTCAACCTGGGGATAATGCAGGCATCTAGGACATCAAGAAAAATTTGCGGTGTCTGTATGAGATGGTTTCCATAGGAATCATGGATAACAGGGAGGTAGCCCGAGACATCAAAAAGATGGAGGACACCGTGAGTTACACTTCCCTTCAGATCAGCAACCATGATTCCCATATCGATGATAACGAAAGCACCTTGCGTGAGATGCTGGGGAAGGTGGATAGGATTCAGGAGGACCTTGTGTGACTCATCTCCATGAATCAGGGAAGCAGGATCAATGGAGCAATTGTTGAAGCGGAGCGTCCAATGGAGGAAGAGTCAATTGTGCAACCAAATCACTTCAGAGGTCACCTGTAATCTGGTTTTATTATGGATACATGTTTTTTTGTCTCTTATTATGTAGGCAATATATAAGGGTATATACTGCCCATGCTTCTAGTTATCATGGAAAAACTTTGTATGTAGCTTTTTGGACTACTTTGAGGTTTAGCCTTCAGTGCTTTCCCTCTGATCTGCAGGTTTATCCTTCCTCTCTTTTTGATCTGTACTGAATGGCTGTGCATAGCCCGTTTATAATATACTCTTTTCAGTTTCAGTTAAAAAAAATAAGTGTTTATTCACATAATAAAATGAATGCAAGGTTAAGGTTGAATATTTCATATCCTATGTTTTAATGCAACCTGGTAGCGCATATCATCATTCATGCACATGCGCACTGCCATGTTGCAAAGTTAGGGTCATGTGTAGGCTTCAAACCCTATCAAATAATAATGCAGATGTTAAGACTTTGGGATTTGTTCCATCTTACAAGCCGACAGTTGGCTTTGAGTTACACCTGGAAGAGAAATAGTACTACTCCATATTCAAAATCATTTTGAACCCAATGCTCTTTACCCTATCAGTTCAATGTGAAATGGTGATTGATCTCTAAATAGGGTTTCATGTTATCTTATGCGACCTTCACCTCCAACATTGTGTCTACAACCTTAAATGAAGTAATGGTTACATGAAGGAAACACAAAGCTGGTAATTCTAATGGAATTGAAACTTCGAATAGAACCCCAAAACACCAGTTAGGTAAATGATTTTCTAGAAACTGCAGTGAAATTAAGGGAAATTGGTTGGTATAACATGTGTGAAAGGATCAATGATCATAATGCAGAAGTTTCAAAATACTTTTCTTAAATGTAAAATGAGAACGAAGGGGCGATCCAATTAGATCTGGAACACAAAATCCATCCCACCATGATCAATTCTACAAGATCTACTAAATGGATAAGGAAGGTGGTGTTACATAGCTTAGAGTTAGATAAGCATCATGAAAATTCTCTAATGACCGTCAATTCTAATTATAACAACTAGTCATTCAACATTTCCAATGCTCCGCTTGCATCTGGGAAACTATATGGGGCCAATTTTATTGTTAGGGTTGGTCTTGGGACACCAACTAAAAAAGAAATCATGTTGATTGTTGATACCACTAATGATGTTTCATGGTTGAAGTGCAGTTACATAAGTAAATAGTTTTCTTACAAGCATGTCAATTTCCATTCATGCAATCGTTAGGTGGAGGGAGTGGCTTGTAATCATCATTTAAACCAGTGCAACTACCAAATGCAATTCAAAAATGGAAGAGAAATAAAGGCACATATGAGTGAGGACACACTGTGGATTGACTCCAAGTCCTTCCCTGCATTTACCTTCAGATGTGGTTATGATTTCAATTGATTGGAAAGTGATCCCTCTGTTGGACTTCTTGCTTTGGGTAGAAACTCTCTTTCACTGCTTTCTCAAAACGATTCTCAATATCAAAGAAAGTTCTCCTACCGCCTTCCGAATTTCTTAAATCCCTACCAGAGTAGATTGTTGAAAATGGGCCTTCGATCAATTCCTCCCACCTCCAAGTTCACCACTTTTCTATCGAATCCATGGGATACTTCTTGGTATTTTGTGGGACTGGTCAGCATCAGCGTGGTTGGCCACCGCTTGAATATCATCGACATTTCAAGGGGATGATTATAAATCTTAATGGATTTGAATTCTGTATAACTAAAGAGTTATGAATACTTTGATGAATTTATGGTTCCCACACACAGAAACCCAGATTGGGGTAAAGGTATTCCAAGAAATTATTTGTTTGAGCGTTGGAGTAATATCTTGCAGATTAGTGAGGGGATATTTTCCATCATCTACCTCTCTTATATGTGGTTCTTGCAACATATATGAGAGAGTGTTTGCAGGAAGCCATTATTAAATAATATTGAACTAAGTGAGATGTGCAAAGGGAACTACACCTCAAGACCATGCCCGTGGCAAGGTTGAGATAAAATGCACACGTTTAGCAGCGGAAATATTTTCAAGTTCAGCTCCTCATGTACTTGAATTACAAGCACACTTGAATGAAAAACATTGGGAACAAGAAAAAAGTGATACAAAATTGAATAAATCTGCAGACTGGCTTTTGTTACATTTCCTAATAAAGATACAATAGCGGTAGCTCTGAAGTTAACAAATCATTTCATATTGAAGGCACTAGACGGCCTTGATGCGGTGAAAGAAGCTGCTATGAGAATTTAATTTGATATTCAACTCTAAATGAATAAGAAACATGTCATATTTAGTTGATACTATTTCTATTTTTAGTAGACTTAGATCCAAAGAAAGTGGATCTAGGAACAGTTCATCTAAAGACCACTTTTTCTATATATTGTGAGTTTTGGTTTTGAAGAGGGGAGACACATGAGGGTCGACATATGCATGGAATCTGGGTACAGTTCGGCAATTATATGACTATGTAAGGAATTATTTTCTGAAATGAATGACTTTATTATCTATGGGAGCTAGCTTTAAAGCTATATATATATTTTAATGTTCTGTGGTTCTATTTGAACCTTTGCATGCACTTTTTATTTACATGCATGTTTTATTTATGAGTGTATGTGTTGGAAAATGAATGTTATTGCAGAAATATGTTTGAAATGTATTATTGAACACGTGAATTTTACATATGATGTAATGAATCTAAATTATTTGTTTCCTCTTTGTATCACTTATTATTTGAACCTTTCTCCTATATACTAAACAATAATTCTTTCTTTATATATTATCCTTATACATCCATTATCTTCTGTTTTCATATTATTTGTTTCTTTGTGCCTGATTTTATAATCTTGGCATTTTATTGTTATCCAAAAACGAATAAAAAACAATCTTTAAATTTTGAGGTGCCTAAACCTTACTTCCTTGTAGTCTAGTTGACAAAATTTAGGATAAACATAATGTTTTTTTTAGAGATTGCAATGTGTTATTGGTTTAGTAGGCCTCATAACCAGCTGCAAGTGCTTTCCAGTGGATGGTGTTGGGTTTTAAAAAATCTAAGGAACAATTTCACGTGTCAAATGAATATGTAGCAAGACTATAAAGTAACAAGTCAAGAACGTGTGCGCTTGTTCAACTAATAATTCATTACTCATGTACAAAAGTTTCATTGCTTGAATTGATTCGATTTCTTAAAGTCTTATAGAGTTTTGAAGGTTCTCTGTAATCAGGCAAACAAAAAAACAATTGGATTAAAAATTGCATATCATACCCAATATATGCATAGTGAGAGATGGTTAGTATGGGTCCAAAATTGTTAAAGGTGGGTTTCAATGCTACACATTTCGAGTGAGCCCAATGTAACCCTATAGTTTGGTGGATTGGCAAGTGTCAAGAAATAGGACTACTCACTGGTGCAAACAAGGTCATATATCTAAAAGATTATATAAGAGGGAATTCATCTCTCTAATGTAGAAATCACACAATAGCATTTTGTCTAGGAAACATAATAAAAAGAATACACCAGAAACAATTTTCCAATTTATGTTATAATATCTTATGCAACTAGTTAGTGTGACATATGCACATAACGATGGAGTTGATATATCAATGAAACCTCATAATGAGAGACAACACCAATAGCGTAAGAAGACCTAGAATCCAAAATTGCATGCTCCATCGCGTTGAATACAATAACAAAAATATCATCTTCTTTTATAGATCCTCTAGAGATTTATAAGACGTGAAATGCAAAAGAAACAAAACTATCCTCTAAAATAAAGAAAGAATGCTAAAGAAATAAAACCAAACAACCATGTAGAAAGATGTGGGTGCTCGCATGAAGTTGGTTCCACTTTTTAGTGCCACTTAAGAAATTAGAAACGCACTTCCGAAGTGCAAATCAAGAACACATATGCGTTATTGATGGTACGTTCGGAATAACCCAAGCCCAAACACAAGGCTAAGGTTCGTAAGGAAGTATCGCATATGCGATATATCGCATATGTGATATTTAACATTTACAAAACGTATCGCATATGCATTTTGTAAATGTTAAATATTGCATATGCGATATATCGCATATGCGATATTTAACATTTACAAAATGTATCGCATATGCGTTTTGTAAATGTTAAATATCACATATGCGATATTTAACATTTACAAAACACATATGCGATATATCGCATATGCGATATATAGCATATGTGATATTGAAAAACTAAAAAAAAACAAAACAGAGGCCACAGGCCTCAAATTTATCATTTGCACAGTCGAGGATCGGGAGAGCGAAAAACCACATGGGAAAAATAATGCAGAGGCGATTTGTGTTTTAGCTTTTGGAGGTCGATTTCAAGGTCGAGTTAGAGGTGGATTGGCTCCAATGGCAAGTAAATTATCTTGTCCATTTCAGTTAGTCTTCAATTGTTTATTGTTCCATAATTTCATAGTTTTTTATAATTATTTTAAACAAATTTAATTAAAAAAAATTGAATGAAATCAAAGAATGATTAAGTAAAACAACTTGTATTTTTTTGTTTAAATTTTTATAGATAATAGAAATGAACAAGACAATGTGGAAAACCCACCACAACCTAACCCACAAGACAATGTGGAAAACCCACCACAACCTAACCCACAACAACCTAACCCACAACCTAACCCAAACCCGGAGGGGGAACAAGATCAAAATGCACAGATTATTGCGCGTTTGGTGTCATTGAGTCACCTTAGCTCATCTATTAGAGGGTGGGATCGTTTAAGAGAGTCTTTAGCTGATGCATTGGACACAATAACAAACACAATTACTGAAGCCCAAGGAGCTCTATATAACATTAGCTCGTACAGAGAATCCAGGAGGCAATACTACTCCGATGGATTGAGTTATAAAGACATCAAAGCCCTCAAAATTAGAAAAGACCAATTATTTTCATTATTCCGGGACCCTAGCACCGGATTGGTTCCACCCAACAGTCGAGCACACATTTCCATAGACTGATGCGTTGAACCAAATATAAAGGCCAATTGGATGGATTGTTGGTATATGGTCTTCGACGAAGACTGTTAACCCAAAAAATCTCTCACTAAGCTCTCTATGACCTACACCACCCAAGGACACCACTTCACGACCCTCCATTAGACCCCCACACCCTCAAAATAGCCTAAGGATGAAGAAAAGAGCTTAAAAACCCCAAAAAGGATCCCAAAATACTCTCCTAGGAGCTAAAGCCCCCCAAAAGGGGCTAAAACCCTAAAAGGAGCTAAAATTAGGTGAAAGGGGATAAAATCCCCCAAAAGGGGCTAAAGCCCGTACCAAGTGCTTAAAACCCTAAAACCCCAAAAAAGCTATAAAAGGAGGGTGGGGGGTTCACTCTCAAAACAATTCTCCCTTTCCTACTATTATGCTACTCGTGGATGCCTTGAGACACCTCTGCCTCTCAAGCCACCCACACTCCCTCTCCTCCATCTCCATTGAGCCATATATCCCCCATCCAAGAGAGGTGCTTCCACAAGCTTGGGCATGGTGGCCCATTTCCACCCAAAGAGAAGGTATAACTTGTCTTTCTTGCATTTGCTTCGTATATTCCTTTGCTTTCTAACCCATGTTTTCATTTGCAAGTTTATGTTTAACATCGTTTTGCAGGTATTTTGGTTTTCTGTAGTTTAGTCATTGTTTGCAGGTCTTTGGAAGTGGAACCCTAACCTTTGTTTGCAGAGGGGTTCACCATTGTTTCCCTTCCTTCTTTGCTTTTCTTTATTTTCCTCACTGTCCTTTACATTCCATTTTTATTTTCAGCATTTATCCACGCAGGAACCTACCCTTCTATCCTATAGACAGAAGGGAGGCATTCTTGCCCCTGTAGCAAGGAGAAATCCCTGCTACAGAACTGGCGACCATACCAGGTCGATCCCACAGGATCCCTGGGCCAAATTTTTAAAAATTTCAAGTTTTTTTAGTTTTTCAAATTTCAAGTTAAATTCACTTTAAATCCAATTTATTTTTAGTTATCAATATCGTCGAAGCCTTTGCTAGGAAAATTTGAGTCAGTTTGGCCACAGTACAGGTTACTATCAGCCCGATCTGACTCTAGATCTCAAAAAACTCCAATCCGGGGCAGGTCACTCTTATCGGGCCTCGAAGTGAGGTGAGGGCACACTTAATGGCCAAACAGGCATGCCCAGGACATACTTAATCCCCTGATAAGTGGGACTTCACTCAGAAACACAGACCATGACTGTTTGTGAATTCTGTGCGACCCCCTCGCATGTTTCTAAAAAAATCTTGCGGCCCCCTCGCCAGATTTGATAAAAAATGCGTAGCCTGTCAAACAGAGCTTCAATTTCAGTTTAATAGAGGTTAAATTTCAGTTTTATAGGGACTTTCAATGCGGCTCAGCTGCCTCTGTCCAGCACTACAAGTCAATTTTAGTTTCAGTGTCTGTTTTCTGCATACTCTTTTACAAACAATGTGTAAATTCCAACTAAATGTTAATGGATTAATCCAATGAATGTAGCTTAACTAAAATCAACCTAAAATTAACTGTCTTGATTACCCTTCATCCTCTACTAATTCATCACCCTCCAGAGTATTCTAGGATACGACGAAGGGAAAGCTCGTATAGATCTAGGCACTCCACTAATATTGATCCAAACCATTAAAAACAGATGAATTGGAAGGTAGAGGGGGTAGAGAAGGAGGGATTCTCACGGCACTAAGCGTCCTCCCTGTTGACCAACCTTGCATCTGAGAGGTCACCTGTGGATGTACGGATGGGCTTAATCCCATTGTGTTGAGAGCCCAGCACCTTCTCTTGGTTGAAGAGGAATATCAGTGTGAGGTAGTCATCTAGTTAGGCCATCAAACATTCAGAGTTAATAATTGTATTTATTCACAATTTCTGATTATTCAATGCTTGCATAAACAACCAAAATATGATGAATTAATAAACCATGTTGCAACAATCAAATACTAGAAAAACAAACAAACAAATACACCATACCAAGTAATTAACCCAACTCAGTTCATGATGCTGAGTGAGCCTTAAAGTTTACCAATTTACATTAAGTACAAACAAATCTGCAGTCTTTGAGGACATAAGTCCCTGACTGATTCAACTATGGGAAGTACTTGGGATCTACCCAAAAACTCATTGTGAGGAGTACCACAGGAACCCCAAAGTAGCTGGCCGCTGAGAGGAATTGCCAAGCAAAACGGGCAACGACCCCTTTCGATTGAGTAGAAACACATGTGAGGAAAAATCCAAGCACTGTATTCTGGCAGTATTTTTAGTCGAGTGACCACCTACAGCTAGTAGGAAGCCACTGAAAGCAGGGTCCAAGCATCATTCCCACCAGTTTCATTCATAAAATATAACACAATTGATCCTCCACGCTCTTCCTCACGCCTAAGAGGTGAACCACCACCATTTGGAACACTCAACTAACACCAATGAAACTGTTCTCAGTGATCTCCAACACCATCAGAAGGCCACACAGCCTCTGATTCAGATTCAGACCCATATCAGTCTGAACCAGATCTGCATACTACACCATCAAGCCCCATGGATAGTGCAAACCCGAATCCATTTTTCGGCATAACCTTAACAAGTGGACCCATGTCCACACCACAGCCTGTAAGCAGAGTCATGCAAACTATCATTAGTCAGCTACCACCACCCATAGTGACCATCCAAGCTGGCCCACTGACAACACATGGGGGCAGTGGCCCCTCCACACACATTGCCCCTCCTGCCACACAGGGGGGCAGCGGACCATCCACTTACATTGCCCCTACTATCATGCATGGGGGAATAGTTTGACCTGATCTACGCTTAGTCTGGATATCTGTACACTGTCATTCCAGATGCTGCCCGTCTGAGTACCTCCTACCGCTATGCACTAGGGGCATCCCATGCTGCAGATGGAATCATAGGATCGATCTCCCAACAGCCACAACAGCGACCGACCCCACCTACAGTTCCATCACAACCAAGCAACACTACTAATGTTGCTTACCAAAACCAAGCTCCGGACTATGTAAGAATGATGTCCCAGTCCAGAGAAACAACTTCCTATGCACAACCTACGCCACCACAGCAGGATCAGGTCATGGCTTGGCCAACATAGCAGTATGTGGGGAAAATGCCCACATTTGTGGCACCATCACCCCCACAAATCTACTATGCACCACCAGTGCAACCAGTTCAAGCCCTGGCCTCCGCTCCACCCGCTCCATTGGGACAACTGTTCACAGAAAAAAACCGTCCCAACCAGCCTGCCCCCAACAACCAACAAGGGAAAGCTAGAAATAATCGGCCCTGAAACCAAGCCAACAACCAACTGTAGGGAGGTGGTCAACAACCAAATCCTCCCAACAATGCCACAGAAAACCGGATGACCCAAAACCCCCCACGACAAAATGCACCAAGATGTAATGACACGTTGCGCACAAACCAACCATGCAAACTCTGTGATGTTTATGGGTACTACACATTCGAGTGTCCCTTGATGGGTCGTGCTAAGCAGGCCATTCAGAACGAGGTTCAACAGGCCGCCAACGCTACAAATCAAGCCCAACCCAACCCAGCACCAAAAGGACCTCCTCCTATGGTGCTTCAAAACCCACTACCGGTCCAAGGGTTGGTGGAAACCACATTTCCTCCCCAACCCAATCCCAAAGCTCTCGGGGCACCTCCCATGGCCAAAACAGGTGTCCACCACCTGCTAGCCATGACAACTAAAGAGGTCAACTTACAAACTAGATAGAATTAGTACAGTACCACCACGAAACTCGCTGACACATCAGTAGCATCTACGTCCAATTCGTTCAATGCAACTCTTCAATTACCCCCTTTCCCCTGCCCCCCCATACGTTGAATTGCCAATAACACCACGACTAGAGCTGCAGTCAGCTATAACATTATGGATGATTTGGCCCAAACACCAACCGCCATGTTTGCTCTTGAGGTACTTCAAACGTTCCCAACGCAGCAGAAAGCCTTACTAGCTGCCCTTGGGGCAGTAGACCCCTCTGACTCCAAGTTGATCACATTTGACATAGAGAACGGAGAGCCACACATGCCTTCCACCATTTCCTTCCAAATCCTGGTGTCTATCCAGAACCTAGTTGTGCACAAGTGCATAGTATATGAGGGAGCATCCATGTACATTATTTCCACCCTGGTTTGGCAGAAACTTGGATCACCAATTCTACAACCATCCTCCACAACTTTGCGGGCTTATGATGGACATCCCACCAAAGCCCAAGGAATCCTCCCCCATGTCCCCATCACATTAGCCGGGAAGACAGTGCTAATCGACATAGAAGTCGTGAATGCTCAACTGGACTATAACCTTCTCCTTGGGAGAATTTATATGTATGCCATGTGAGCTGTCGCATTAATGTCTTCCGTCTCATGATGTTCCCCCATGAAGGGAAGATTGTGACAGTTGATCAGCTCACTTATCATGATTCACAAGGGTTAACGACACCTGCCAATGTTATCCCTACCATCACCACCATTGAGCCACAAGGGGAAACCACACATGCTAATGTCATCCGTGTAATCAACACTATGGTTGACAACACACCAACATACCCATTGTTGAATGTGGGCCCTGGGTTGTTTGTCGATCCCACCATAACGGCTCCTTTCCCCTTCGTTTCACCACCATTGACACAAAATGAGACTGCAGACTTGTGCATGGTCTCATCCAGCGTTGCTGCACACAAACAACAAGCGCAGCCCCAACCCCAACCCCAACACCGTCTGCAACCGCAAAACCAACAGCAGCTGCAACATCATCCACAACAGCATCATTTCGCACAGCCGCAACCACAACCGCATCCCCACATGCAACCAACAAAGATTTATCGGGGCTCATCACTAGTCCACACGATTGCCTTTTTCTTTCCCCCACCTGGGGTCATGAGCAAGCCGGTAATGGCCACCTTAAGCCTACCTAACTTCACATTGGAAATTTCGGTATGGTATCTCGATCCACCAACTCAACCACCAATGCCCCAGGTTGTTTTAACCCTGGTGCAACCCATCGCGATCGAGTCTCACCCTCCACTCGCTCCGCAAAATCCAACAACCGCACCCACATCGCCCCACCTGAAAAGGGCTAAGGGTAAGAATGCCAAAGCTACCACAGAGCCACGACAAGTCCTGCCTTGCACCGTCTACGAGCAACAGGGCCATCCAACTCAGAATTGCCCTGAAATCCCCATGATCCATGCACATTTGGATGCCATGGATAAAAATGAAAACATCCCTGCGGTTGAACTCCCAACCACACCAATAGTCAAGAACAAGGCATTGAGAACAAACCATGCTTGTGCCCTTTGCGGTTTGTATGGACATTTCTCTCACCATTGCCAAGACTTGCCCAAATTTCGAATGGCTCTAGCTGACTTCCATCAACATTCCCTTCAGTCTGAAATCACCATAATCGAAGAAGTGCAACCCCCACACCTTCTTCAGACACCATGTCCATCTACATAATGTCCAGTTCAATTGACCCTCTTATGTCCACCATCACTGACGGTCCATCAAACCTGTCTCTTCCATTGTTTCCCCAGCCACACTTGCCACCTCAGTCACAACCTTGACCTCAGTTACCAAGGAAATAATGGGGTTCATTCCCACTCAACACGATCCTTTTCCTTTTCCTTTTCCTACCATCCAGGATTGTGAGTAAGTCTGTCTTCGCAACCTACAATCTATAGGATTTCACACTGGGAGATCCTGTGTGGTACCTTGAACCACCTACCCTACCTCTAAGGCCCCAATATGTGTTGACTCATGTCCATCCAATTGAGATGATGTTGCACCTACCTCCAGGTCCATCAAATACTCCTCCTGTCTCTAGGCCTGCCCCTCTTCCTCCAACAAAGACTGGGGGCAAGGCCACAAAAACCACAACCAATACCATTTACATGATCTCTAGCACCAGTCGCCCTTTCATCTCATCACGTGTGGAAGATCCACCTAATCTATCCTGACACCACTTAAGTGATAACGGAGATATCTGTAAGACCGCCTTCAGTTTTACCCCATTCCCTTTAAACCATAGTGTGGAATCAATTATTCCCATAAAAGACTAGATTCCGTCATCCCGCCTTGCCAATGACCTTCATCTCAGAAAGGGGGCATACCTCTTCACTGACTAAGATGGTTGACTCTTGAAGAAGCCATGCAACAAGATCCACCTCAAGAGAGCCTATGCCTAATACCACCACTATGAATCCATTATAGCGTAGTTTTCTCCCTTTTTGTTTTGCAACATTTTTACCACAAATAAAAAACCCCCCCATTCGGGGCTAGCACCATCAGTTGCTAATCCAAAGTCACCTGGAACCGGTTCGAGACACCTCTCACACCTCCTGGATCAAATTTACATTTCCTTATGAGACCCTCGTCTCATGTTTAACAAATAAATTCCGGGACCGTTTCCCGGAAGCTACCCCGATTTACAAGCCACAACATGATGATGCAAGTGTCTATGGACCTGTACTTGTATCACACTTCTCGACCGCTACTCATGCGATTGTTCGGGACACCGCCTATTAAGGAATGTAATTTTTAGTTTTTGTTTTGTATTTTTAACACATAGTTGTCTTTTCTATTCACCGCACCTTGCGTGGACCTCTGGACCATTGTCCACAAAACGATTTCTTTTTCTTGCATGTATTTGGCATAAAAGTTCCCCTGGACTTGCACTCACATCACATGTAGTCAAGTCAATTCACCACAACACACACACATGCTATCCTGACCTCTGTCTAAGAGCCACCTCGGTTTCCGTGCCTTATGTTGCACCGACTCGCGAGCCTCTACCGTGATCTATCCCACACATGTATTGGTATGTTTGAGAGCCTTCTGCTCCGTCCATACTATGCAGATGACCTTTGGACCTCTGTCCACCATCCTGACATGGGGCATTTCCTGTGCCACCGCAATTGGTTGACCACACTAGAGTTTTGTTTAAGCTCTTTTCTAACTTTGAAAAACAATGAAAATATTGTCGAGCACAGCTGCTTCCTTTCCCGCTCGCTAAAGTATAGGAAAGGGTGTCTACATCGTCTCATTTACCTCCTTTTGCGGACCATGTAGACCATCAATTGAAGAGGACCACCTTGGCATATTCAAGCCAAGACTATTCCCCTCTGCATACTTTTATGCTTTCTCAGGTAGAGGGGCCGCACTTTACGAAAAAGCTCACCACGGGTTGTCGTCAAGCTCTTTTCCAGCCTTCTCATCAAGAAACGATTGCTGAGAAAACTTGGTTTTGTTCATGCTCGTAAAAGTATCTGAATGACCGTCCAGTTAGTATAGGTTTAACCTTTTCTGGCATGATTAGACAACCAACGGTAAAGAAGTTTCCCATCCCCTACAAGATGGGTGAGCTCTCCTATGTATTCTTTTTATCTTTTTTCGGGCACAGGAGACTACCAATGAAAAAGAGCACCCACTGGATTCTTCTTTGTACTTTCAAACTCTCTAAAATTGAAAGCACCATCGAGCATTTACCTTCTCCGGCTCGCCAAAAATCCACGAGATCGTACCATAACGGTGTCCCTAGACACCACCCCATAGAAAATTGTTCGGCATCATTCCCACATTGGGTTTCCTTTGTTCAGAGTACTCTGCAATGTGTCTTCCTTGGATCCCATCAATATCAAAAGTGTCCACCTCCTCCAAGTATTTCCCATTTGCAGTAACATTCCCAGTATTACAGCTATGATCCCATTCCCATGAAGTTAGCTTCATTTGCTGCCTGGTCTGCTCTGTCGTCTTACTCTGAACAAAGGAAGTTTGATTCTGCCACCACTCCCCTTGCCCTTGTTCAATTTTGTCCCTCCCCCCCCCCCCCCCCCCAAATTCAGTGAGTCAGTTCACAGATTGCTTCACACCTTTCAATTATCTCCCTCGCACTCCTGGTCAAGGAAACATCATTTCCTTAACTAGGGGTAGGTCTCCCTCTGTCGACACCAACACACATATTCTAGAGGATAGACCCAGAGGTCCCTCTATCTTGGTTTCATTAACATCATTAATGAGTTCCTTGGACCACTTGAGAGGAGCCCTTAGTGCCTCTTGGGATGGTTGTTTCTCACGTGCTTGAATCCAACTCCATCATCGCACCATTGAGATTCATACAAGGTTTGGTCCACACAGTACTTGGTCGAAGAACCTGAATGTCACCTGACTCTAGCACATTGATGTGTCTACTCGAGGGACCTAATTAGGTTTTGTCCCTTGTAATTTCCGGGTTGCGTTGGAGACAATATTCAGAAGCCCCAGTAGTGCTTCGATATACCTTTATGATTCATGTAGCATACTTGTACCATGGAGGCTCTGACTCTCAATCAGCGAGTCCACACAGCTATGTACCAGATCCAACAGACCGTCAGTCATGAAGATATAGCATTCCATGAGAATTCCATGGGTCCAATGTACCAGATTAACATTGCATTCAGCCTCACATGGAGGCAACCATTATTGTAACATCAGTTGTATATGATCAGCTCTTGTATTTTAGAGCATAGATCAAATTATTCTTTTGACATTGTCATGAGCATGGGGATGCCCAAATCATCCATATACATGTCACACATTTATTGTATCTCACCCATTGATGGGAACCAAATTAATACAAAAACAAAAAGCCACCATGCCCCAGCCTTGGAAGCACCACCTCTACATAGCAAATCCTATGATGTCCATCAGTCATACGTTGAGCTCCTTCCCTCACAAATCAGGGGGCAATCTGTTAACCCAAAAAATCCCTCACTAATCTCTCTATGACCTACACAACCTAAGAACACCACTTCACGACCCTCCATTAGACCCCCACACCCTCAAATTAGCCTAAGGATGAAGAAATGAGCTTAAAAACCCCAAAAAGGAGCCCAAAATACTCTCCTAGGAGCTAAAGCCCCCCGAAAGGGGCTAAAACCCTAAAAGGAGCTAAAATTAGGGTGGAAGGGGCTAAAATCCCCAAAAAGGGGCTAAAGCCTGGACCAAGGGCTTAAAACCCTAAAACCCCAAAAAAGCTATAAAAGGAGGGTGGGGGGTCACTCTCAAAACACTTCTCCCTTGCCTACTGTTATGTTGCTTGTGGATTCCTTGAGACACCTTTGCCTCTCAATCCACCCACATTCTCTCTCCTCCATCTCCATTGAGCCATAGCTCCCCCATCCAAGAGAGGTGCTTCCACAAGCTTGGAAATGGTGGCCCATTTCCACCCAAAGAGAAGGTATAACTTGTCTTTCTTGCATTTGCTTCTTTGTTTTCTTTGCTTTCTAACCCATGTTTTCATTTGCAGTTTTATGTTTAACATTGTTTTGTAGGTATTTTAGTTTTTTGTAGTTTAGTCATTATTTGCAGGTCTTTGGAAGCGGAACCCTAACCTTTGTTTGTAGAGGGGTTCACCATTGTTTCCCTTCCTTCTTTGCTTTGCTTTATTTTCCTCACTGTCCTTTACATTCCGTTTTTATTTTCAGCATTTATCCATGCAGGAAGCTACCCTTCTGTCCTATAGACAGAAGGGAGCCATTCCTACCCCTATAGCAAGGATAAATCCCTGCTACAAAGACCCTCATGGGAATAGGGACATCCCATTTTATTTCCGTAGGAAGTTGTATGCAGAATTCATCCTAGGGAAACATGTTAACTACTTCGATCTCTTAGGGTTCCAGGGTGTTGGTCATGGGATGCCCCAAGATAGGGAAGGGGCTAGGATGGATCATAACCATGTGCCATGCCCTCCACGCATAGAAAAACCCCCTCAACGATATCCTCCTGTAGGTCCTGTGATTGAGGATACACAGGAGGCATTTATTGACTTGGCAGATACATTGCTTTAGCATGGGACTGATGTCCAAGGCAATGTAGACCAAGGGGCTGGCACTTCTAAGGCGGGACCATCTACAGATCACACAGGAGATGCAGAGCATTCAAAGCATCGTGTTACTCCACACCCTTGCACATTGTGTGGAGGCATATGCTACGGCCCTACTTCAGACTTCCGAGATGATGGATTACTTTGCTTTGTAAGTAAAACTCATTATTTTCATATTATATTTTGTTTCATATAAAAATTTTCAATTGTTTCGCAATTTATTTCTATTTAATTATCTAACAAATTATGTGAACAAATATACAGCTGGCGTCCCATGGCACACCAGAGTCGCATAGTCCGCCGATCAATGTTGAGAACATTGATGCGGCTGTCAATATTGCATATGGGTTTGGTTCTTCACCAATAGGGGTAAGAACTATACTTGTTAATTTGTCAACATTATTTACATATTTATAGTCTAGATTGTAACATTCAATACATCCTAATTTTGATACAACATGTTTTATGTAGGGTGATCAGGATGAGTACATTGTATCTCAGCCTATTCCCTCGCATGCAGAGGTAGATTTCGAAACACAGGTATTATTTTAAATATGCTTTTAACTATGCTTTTAATTATGTTTCACTTTCTTTGGAAAAATCATTTTGCGTCCATCATGTATATGTCTAATTTTATTTTTATTATTTAACATTGATATATCTTACGTTATGCAGGGAACCAATGAGCCATTGGTGCTTGAAGAGCACCAACGCGAGGTTGTTTCTGACCCACCTCTTCCCCCCGCCAGGTACATGTATGTTTCGCTTTCTTTGAAAACATCATTTTTCGTCCATGTAGTATATATGTCTAAGATTCTTTTTATTATCTAAATTTGGCATAGGTTATTTTATGTAGGATTCTATTGAGGCATATGCATATGTCTATCGGTTTCTTTTAATTGTGATTTTAATGATTCAACATCTACTTTTTTAATTTTTTGAAATTGTCTAATTGTATCTTTATCCTTTTCTACGTAGGAACGTGAGTTTGATGAACTTGTCCAAAAAGCGAGCTTTTTGGCTAGTACAAGTAGAAGTCCTTTTCTCTCATTCCTAGTTAATCCATCCACTGGTTACACACCTCCTCTGACAAGGTAGCAGGTAAGTTTATGTATCGCTTTCATTGTACGTTTATGTATTCCTTTCCCTGATTTGGTGCTTTCTCTTTGTATGTTTTTGTAGGTTTATGTATCTCTTTGAAATATGTTACTTTATGCAGGAACGTATTGAGACAGTGGTGCTTGAAGAGCACCAAAGCGAGGTTGTTGTCAAGCCACCTCTTCCCCCCAGCCAAGTACATGTATGTTTCGCTTTCTTTGGTAACATCATTTTCCGTCCATGTAGTATATATGTCTCTGATTCACTATTTTATCTGAAATTGACATATATGTTACTTTATGCAGGCCCCTAGTGAGGCACTGGTGCATGAAGAGAACCAAATTGGTGACCCACCTTTGACAAGCCAGCAGGTATGTTTATGTATCACTTTATTTGTACGTTTGTGTATCGCTTTCTCTGATTTGGTGCTTGAAGAGACCCAAATTGGTGACCCACCTCTTCCCCCTCAAGGTACATGTATATTTGTTGACATTGGCATATATATATTTTTTATGCAGCTTGATAGTGAGCAAGTGGTGCTTGAAGAGCACCTAATCAGGGTCACTATTAGTGAGGCACCACGACCCACCATTACTTACTCACGTAGAGTAAGTAAAAATGTTATTTTGGTTTTGGAATTTGAACAAATGTACATAGAATTTTTAAAGGTTGGTAAATTAACTTACAAAATTTGGTTTTTCTACAGTCTCCACTGATGTGACCTATCCCTCTTGTTCAACAATGGGGATCACCAGTGAGCAGTCGGAAAAAGAAAGCTAGACTTCTCCGAAGACATTGGCAGTGGCAGTGAAAGGGGGGATAACTAGAATAAATGTATAGGGGGCATACATATATGTAACTTTTTGTTCATATACACATAGATGTACTTTTTGATCCACTATTTTGTATTATGGCCATGTGGCATGACAATTTTTGTAACATTATTTCTATACATATATAATATAAAGCAAGGTTCAAATTTATACATATATGGTTGACTTGATCTTGGAACATGATATGTGTGGTTCACCTATGTGATATAATGATATGTGTGGTTCACATGTGTGCTAACTTATTAATTTCCAATACTTAAAGGAAGAATTTACGACTCATCAATGTTTTAACAATATGGCTATCCTCAACTTTTTAACATCATAACCATACCATACACTAAGTAAATTACATACACTAACAATCATAACACTATGTCATGCATGGATGTGTAATATATACCATATCATACCCTACAATACCCTATGATACTAACATCATACAATTCTAACATACAATAACATACCCTACAATACCCTATGACACTAACATCATACCATACTAACATACCATACCATTGTAATATACCATACACTAATACCATAACACTAAGTCATGCATTCATGCGCAATATACCATCTCATACCCTACAATACCCTATGATACTAACATCATACCATACTAACACACAATAACATACCCTACATTACCCTATGACACTAACATCATACCATACTAACACACAATAACATACCCTACATTACCCTATGACACTAACATCATACCATACTAACATACAATAACATACCATAACATAACATACTAACAATATACCATAACATTAAGTCATGCATGCATGTGTAATATATACCATATCATACCCTAAAATACCCTATGATACTAACATCATACCATACTAACATACATCATACCTTACAATACCTAAATTGGTTGAAGTAAACCCTAGTTCCATCTCATTATTTGTCCACCCTAGTGATAGCATGCAAAGTGGTGTTCATGAAAGCCTAATTGGTTTTCGATTTGTACATGGCCATGTGTTTCTAGTTCCCTCTCCTAAATTGCAAATTGCTCACTAAACCCTAGTTCCATTTCATACCTTGTCAACCCTAGTTGGAGCATACAAATTGGTGTTCATGAAAGCCTAGTTGGTGCATGCAAGTACTAGTGATCATGTGTTTCTAGTTCCCTTTCCTAACTTGCATTATTGCTCACTAAACCCTAGTTCCATTTCATACCTTGCCAACCCTAGTTGGAGCATGCAAATTGGTGTTCATGAAATCCTAGTTGGTGCATGCAAGTATTGGTGATCACGTGTTTCTAGTTCCCTCTCCTAACTTGCAAATTGCTCACTAAACCCTAGTTCCATCTCATACCTTGTCAACCCTAGTTCGTGCATGCAAATTCGTGTTCATGAAAGCCTAGTTGGTGCATGCAAGTATTGGTGATCATGTAAGCCTAGTTGGTTTTTGATTTGTACATGTCAATGTAATTAAATGTATATAACATAACATCATACAATAACATACCATACATTTACCATACTAACATACAATAACATCATACATAACATATCATACATTTACCATACTAACATACAATAACATACCATAACATAAAATACTAACAATATACCATAACACTAATTCATGCATGCATGTGTAATATATACTATATCATACTTTACAATACCCTATGATACTAACATCATACCATACTAACATTCATCATACCCTACAAACCCTAAATTGGTTGAAGTAAACCTTAGCTCCATCTCATTATTTGTCAACCCTAGTGATAGCATGCAAAGTGGTGTTCATGAAAGCCTAGTTGGTTTCCGATTTGTACAAATCCATGTGTTTCTAGTTCCCTCTCCTAACTTTCAAATTGCTCACTAAACCCTAGTTCCATCTCATACCTTGTCAACCCTAGTTGGAGCATGCAAATTGGTGTTCATGAAATCCTAGTTGGTGCATGCAAGTCTTGGTGATCATGTGTTTCTAGTTCCCTCTCCTAACTTGCATTATTGCTCACTAAACCCTAGTTCCATCTCATACCTTGTCAACTCTAGTTGGAGCATGCAATTGGTGTTCATGAAAGCCTAGTTGGTGCATGCAAGTATTGGTGATCATGTGTTTCTAGTTCCCTCTTCTAACTTGCAAATTGCTCACTAAACCCTAGTTGGTGCATGCAAGTATTGGTGATCATGTAAGCCTAGTTGGTTTCTGATTTGTACATGGTAATGTAATTAAATGTATATAACATAACATCATACAATAACATACCATACATTTACCATACTAACATACAACAACATCATACAATACCATACATCATACATAACATATCATACATTTACCATACTAACATACAATAACATACCATAACATAACATACTAACAATATACCATAACACTAAGTCATGCATGCATGTGTAATATATACCATATCATACCCTACAATACCCTATGATACTAACATCATACAATACTAACATACAGCATACCCTACAAACCCTAAATTGGTTGAAGTAAACCCTAGTTCCACCTCATACCTTGTCAACCCTAGTTGGAGCATGCATGTTGGTGTTCATGAAAGCCTAGTTGGTGCATGCAAGTATTGGTGATAATGTGTTTCTAGTTCCCTCTCCAAACTTGCAAATTACTCACTAAACCCTAGTTCCATCTCATACCTTGTCAACCCTAGTTGGAGAATGCAAATTGGTGTTCATGAAAGCCTACTTGGTGCATGCAAGTATTGGTGATCATGTGTTTCTAGTTCCCTCTCCTAACTTGCATGATTGCTCACTAAACCCTAGTTCCATCTCATACCTTGTCAATTCTAGTTGGAGCATGTAAATTGGTGTTCATGAAAGCCTAGTTGGTGCATGCAAGTATTGGCGATCATGTGTTTCTAGTTCCCTTTCCTAACTAGCAAATTGCTCACTAAACCCTAGTTCCATCTCATACCTTGTCAACCCTAGTTGGAGCATGCAAATTGGTGTTCATGAAAGCCTAGTTGGTGCATGCAACTATTGGTGATCATGTGTTTCTAGTTCCCACTCTTAACTTTCAAATTGCTCACTAAACCCTAGTTCCATCTCATACCTTGTCAACCCTAGTTGGAGCATGCAAATTGGTGTTCATGAAAGCCTAGTTGGTGCATGAAAGTATTAGTGATCATGTGTTTCTAGTTCCCTCTCCTAACTTGCATGATTGCTCACTAAACCCTAGTTCCATCCCATACCTTTTCAACCCTAGTTGGAGCATGAAAATTGGTGTTCATGAAAGCCTAGTTGGTGCATGCAAGTATTGGTGATCATGTGTTTCTAGTTCCCTCTCCTAACTTGCAAATTTCTCACTAAACCCTAGTTCCTTCTCATACCTTGTCAACCCTAGTTGGAGCATGCAAATTGGTGTTCATGAAATCATAGTTGGTGCATGCAAGTATTGGTGATCATGTGTTTCTAGTTCCCTCTCTTAACTTGCAAATTACTCACTAAACCCTAGTTCCATCTCATAGCTTGTCAACCCTAGTTGGAGCATGCAAATTGGTGTTCATTAAAGCCTAGTGGTGCATGCAAGTATTGGTGATCATATGTTTCTAGTTCCCTCTCCTAACTTGCATGATTGCTCACTAAACCCTAGTTCCATCTCATACCTTGTCAACCCTAGTTGGAGCATGCAAATTGGTGTTCATGAAAGCCTAGTTGGTGCATGCAAGTATTGGTGATCATATGTTTCTAGTTCCCTCTCCTAACTTGCATGATTGCTCACTAAACCCTAGTTCCATCTCATACCTTGTCAACCCTAGTTGGTGCATGCAAATTGGTGTTCATGAAAACCTAGTTGGTGCATGTAAGTATTGGTGATCATGTAAGCCTAGTTGGTTTCCGATTTGTACATGGAAATGTAATTAAATGTATATTAAACTAAAAGTATTAAGAAATTTAAATTTCAAAAACTCGAGAGCTTGTTATTTTCTGAACTCTATTTGGTGGTGTCTAAAGACACCATTCTTCGCGCCTCCAATGTGCCGTATATGGTGTTTGTATCCTAGGAACATGAAAGGCTAGACATTAGTAACATCACAAGAAAGAAAAGAGAGCCCAATGAAAATGTGCAAACATGATTTATAGATAACTCACCCAAGGTTGTAAGATCGTGTTTATAGTGTTCAGTATCCTCTAAATAATATTATGTCTATGAATGGTATCTATCAATCACATGTTTATTACATTTGGAATAAAGTAAGGCTAAATAATTGAAATTGTGCTTTAGAATTCACTTTAAAGGTTAAATAACGCACCTAACAATGCACTCATACAAGTAGGCCATCCAGATCATATTTGGTGCCGATGGTGTCGATCAATATTTCGTGCTCTATATGAGGTAGCAAGTATCGTACATGTGACCTATTTTTGTGACCAAGTGTACACAGCTTGATGTTTACCCCAACTACTAGGTTGGTGAAGTGGTATACAATAGCTCCTGGTCTATAATCCTGATATACATACCCACCCTTCCTTTTCTGTTGTGCTGCAAGTGTCAAGTACTCCCATTTTATAACCATCGAGCTGGTTGGGAATTCAATATTTTCATCATCTGTAACAGGTTTGAGAATGGTTTGTTTCCCCTCTAAGCAACATGCCAACCAATAGTCAAAACCCCATTCATTATTTTTTGGGGCAATCACTGCATATATCTGACCTGTGCAAGGAAATAGGTCGAGTTAACAATACATTTTGTAAATAACGTCTTGCATTTCTAATTTCTTATTTAGGTAATACTCATGTACCTGCTTGTATGAGATCCGATATGTGATCATAGTCTGTAGAAATATGTGTCTGGTCATTTTCCAAATGTTCTATTTCATTAAACCCGTTGAAATTGGTGCCAAGTGTCACTCAATCCCATGTATCAATGGTATCTGTATCCTCACAATCATCCCATTCACCGATGCTACAGGAACTGCAAAAGCAAGCCTTCAATCTTGTCCAAATTTGTAGGGCCGAGTTGTATGAGCTTCTAATTGAATGAAACTGTCGAGTTCCATGCACTATGTTCACCCAATGTGTTTGTGATCGGTCCACATTTGTCACCTCCCAGAATATTCTTCACACTAAGTGTTTCCTTGTTGCTTGTTCTCCCATGACAAATGCACACCATTCGACTATAGATGCAGCATCTGGAAGGCGAGCACCTGTAAAATTCATCTCTTCCCTTCGAAGGGAAGTTTTAATGCATGCACTAGCACCATCGTGCTCTCCTTTTCCATGACCAGTTTCAAAGTAGTTCCATGCATGTGGCACCTTGTATTTTATGTGCAACAAACACAACCATTCAAATACACGTGCATTCTTGAACTGTCCAGCACAACCATCTGACCAAATGAAATGACGATAAAATGGCATATCCATAGCTATCACATGATCATAGAATAATTTAAAGCAATGTTGCATGTAATGGATGTCATGGGTCCGGTCGTCACTTATGTAGAAGTGACTTTCTTTCAGTATCACATGTTTCTCTTCATTGCTATCTTTCCCAGGTCAATACATGATATGCACCATTATGCTCACCTGCTCTGAGTGATAATATTGAATTTGAATTTCATTTTGTGGTTGTAGGGTGTAATTTTCCGCAAATTCAACCACTGATAGTATTGTTCCGAGAGGGAAGGTTTCCCGTCATATTTTGAATTGCTCATCTTGCCACCGTGCCATATCGACATGTTGAATGTACTATTGGATCTTTCCACCAAACTCTGGAATAAAATCACATACTCGCACCTGGTACATGAATATTAATATGTCAATAAACCACATAAAAAAATGTGTACATGAATATTAATATGTAAATATTAAACAATTTACCTATGAAGCCACCAATTTAATCTTCCTTCTTTCTTTCCCAACATTTAGCTGTATGTCTCATACTGATAGTTCTGCTTCTCGACAATTGCATTCCTGAATGCTTGATCTTCACTTTCATGGATGCAATCAGACCATAATGATAGCCCACCACAATTGTTGCAAGAACCGTCTACACATTGTTTTAAGTAATGTGTCTGCCCATCTTGCTTCGGACACATTATGCTATGGATGAAATCTCTGGATGACATTGGCGGTACTGTACTTGAGCATTCCTACACATGGTTAGGATGCAAAAAATGATGTATATGTGCAAATGTATGGGAATATAGGTCAAACTCTATGTGGTATCTACAACAACAAGTGTTCCGGATGGTATTGATTCTAACATACCAAGGCTTGCATTTTTCAAAAGATCTTTTCCCGAACCTTAGCTCTACGTGGGAAACTTTAAACATCTCGAACAGTTGAGTTTGTGTCATGTCAAGATAATGTTTAACATGAGGTTCGGTGTTTCTAGAACCCCTACAATGTTTTAACACATCCGATCGTGTTAGAAGAAGGCCTAGGGTTATCATGCCAAAACGTTTGCACTAGGCCCTTCACCGCTTCGACTAACTTCATGTCTTTGCAGGAAACCTACCGCTAAATGCCCATAATGTTTCCATTTGTCCCTCTACATCAAGGTTGTCTCTTCTTACTGAATATTTTTCAAGTTTCTTTGGATGTAAAGGCGCAATTTGTGATGTGCATTTAAGTAAACGACGTTGTCTTGTGGATCTACATACAATTGATTCAGTCAATACACGACGAGCCACATTACAGTCTTGTGAACAAGTTTTTTTACCAATCGATGTGAATGCAAAAACAAGAGATTTAACAATGTGATTACTTGATTCGATATTCTTCATTGTTGTTATGCCTAAATTTCTTCTAACAGTTGCCATATTTCTAGATTTAAGCAAAGCTAAAAACAATTGGCATTTACCGGCTTCGAATTTGTTATCAAAATATTGTTTCATTATTTGAGAACAATGACGAAGGATAGTGCATTTAGCCACCTTACCTTCCATGGAAGTCAATCCGCTCTCGTCCACTTGTATTCATTTAGGAGTTCTCTTTCATTTTGATGCAAAATGTGTTGCCGTTTGAAATGCTGGAGTGACGTTTACATCCACTACAGGCTCACAACTTCGATTAGGAGATTGAACCACCAACCATGGTTGTTGACGAGTCACATTTGCATCGGGAGTAACATAATTATTGAACTCTTCACAAGATTTTCCGTTTACTAATGGATCAATAATATCAGCTTCCGTATAACCAGCTTCCTTTAATGTTGCATTATATTCCTCAGCCTCTACGTCAGGTATCCGTTGAGGGGGAATGGGAACTATTTGCTCATGTAATGAATGCCGACAATTTCTTGAATCTTCCCTCTTTTTCTTTTTTGCTTCTTCCAGTGTAAGCACCTTCCTTGCTGACTTTCGTCCTCTATTGCACATATTCCCCATTGAAATCCACCCAAACCTGTACAAAACTATGGAATTATGTAAGTAATGATAAAAAATTGCACGTTGAACAGTTCTCTGTGCGCGGGTTCAGACGAATTATGTCTTTTTCTACAGTAAACCTGGCTTATAGGACGGAACCCAACATTTTGTATACAATACATATCGCATATGCGATATAACGCACCTCCGATATATCACATATGCGATATTGATAGAATGCTTTTTAATGAATGAGCAGGTTTTTTACATGTTCTCCAAAACGCATATGCGATTTAGTGCATATGGGATATATCGCATATGCGATTTAGTGCTCACTAAATATATGCAATTTACATTTATCTATGCTTATGAAGATGATGATGAATAATGATGGTGATGATGAGGAGGAGGATGACTATGATGATAATGATGAGGATGAGGCTGATGATGATGATGAGGAGGAGGAGGAGGAGGATGAGGGTGATGATGATAAGGGTGATGATGATGATGATGATGATGAGGATGAGGGTGATGATGATGACCATGATGAGGATGATGAGGATGAGGGTGATGATGATGATGATGGTGATGATGATGATGAGGAGGAGGAGGAGGAGGATGACTATGATTATGATGATGACGATGAGGGTGATTATGATGATGATGATGACAATGATGAGGAGGAGGAGGAGGAGGAGGATGATGACTATGATGATGATGAGGAGGATGAGGTGATTATGATGATGATGATGACAATGATGATGATGATGAGGATGAGGGTGGTGATGATGATGAGAATGATGATGATGGTGATGATGATGGTCATGATGATGAGGATGAGGGTGCTGCTGCTGATGATGATGATGAGGTTGACGATGATGATGATGAGGATGAGGATGAGGATGATGATGGTGATGATGATGATGGTGGTGATGAGGATGGTGATGATGACGATGATGACGATGACGATAATGACGATGATGACAATGACAATGGACAATGATGATGATGATGATGGATGATGATGATGATGATGATGATGATGATGATGAACAATGATGGTGATGATGATGAGGACGAGGATGATGACTATGATGATGATGAGGATGAGGATGATGATGATGATGAGGATGAGGATGAGGATGAGGGTGATGATGATGATGATGATGATGATGACCATGATGATGATGATGAGGATGAGGGTGATGATGATGATGATGACGATGAGAGTGATGATGATGAACAATGATTGTGATGATGAGGAGGATGATGACTATGATGAGGATGATGAGGATGAGGGTGATGATGATGATGATGATGATAATGATGACCATGATGAAGCTGATGAGGATGAGGGTGATGATGATGATGATGATGACCATGATGATGATGATGAGGATGAGGGTGATGATGAAGATGATGATGAACAATGATGGTGATGATGAGGAGGATGATGACTATGATGATGATGATGATGAGGATGAGGGTGATGATGATGATGAGGATGAGGATGAGGATGAGGATGAGGATGATGACCATGATGATGATGATGACCATCATGATGATGAGGATGAGGATGAGAGTGGTGATGATGAACAACGATGGTGATGAGGAGGAGGATGATGACTATGATGATGATGATGAGGATGAGGGTGATGATGATGATGATGACCATGATGAAGCTGATGAGGATGAGGGTGATGATTATGATGAGGAGGAGGAGGATGATGATGATGAGGAGGAGGAGGATGAGGATGAGGGTGATGATGATGATGATGATGGTGATGACCATGATGATGAGGATGAGGATGAGGGTGATGATGATGATGAGGATGAGGGTGATGATGAAGATGATGGTGAACAATGATGGTGATGAGGAGGAGGATGATGAATATGATGATGATGATGAGAATGAGGGTGGTGATGGTGATGATGATGATGATGATGGGGATGAGGATGAAGATTAAAAGAACATGATAACTATAAAAATGTTGATTAAATTCACCTATCTCCTATCGGCGAATCATCACTAGCAGTTTGTAGTTAGAGCATACGTTGATCCATCGGTACTCGTTTTGGCTTTTTTACATCCAAAAGAGCTACCAAACAAGCATTCTCGTGAGTTTATAATGTCCTTTGAGCGCTGACATAAATCAATCTTCAATCTCTTTGTTAATGTTGCAAATTTTCCATTGAAGCTGAATAAATCGAAGGACGGGAGGAATTATTGTTTTCTTGGATGCATAGTCCATGGCTTCGTTCACTGCCCTATTTTCTTGGATGCACAGCCCATGGCTTCATTCACCTCCCTATTTTCTTGGATGCACAGCCCATGGCTTCGTTCACCGCCCTATTTTCTTGGATGCATAGCCCATGGTTTCATTCACTGCCCTATTTTCTTGGATGCATAGCCCATGGCTTCGTTCACTGTTAAAAAGAGGAGTTATTTGTGTCCATCATAGTGTTGTCTAAATGGTATTATAATGGGATAAAGATGCCATTACTCTTTTTTACTCTCGTACCAAATTAGTTAAGAAAAAATGCATATGTGTTATAACGCATATGCGTTATAAATTTATCATATCGCATATGCGATATATTTGTTATAACACATATGCATTATAGCTTATTCATATCGCATATGAGTTATATCATATATGCGATATGAATAAGCTATAACGCATATGTGTTATTTTAAAATTAAAATAATTTGCGGGAATAAGGTTTGGCATTAGGTTCGGAAATAGCTTCAGACTACCGAACCTATTGGATAGGACAAATAAACCAGGGCTATTGCTTGTCTTTTAGAACTCTATCAATATGCTCAGTTTAGATGGCGTGTTTTGCTATGACACACACAATATTTTTTTATGAAAATCTAGGATATTGTAGAGTACGATCTTACAATTCTGAATATGTAATTTTTTCCTTCAAAACTATGTTTTATTTATTTATAATTATTTTTCTAAATGACACACTTCAGTTTTTGAAAATACATACATCGATTGTTTGTTATATAACTTTTGATTTCCATCACCATTTCCCAATAAAACTATATGGTGCACTAGACGAGATCAAGCTCTATGATCTTATATTTAGAAATCAAGGATTTCATTAATTTTTTCCCCTAAAGTGTTGCAACCGCACATAAGGTTTTAATTTCAAGCTTTTGTGACTTCAATAATTAATAATAAAAAAATAATTCATGAAAAATTCTAAATAAATAGTGTTGCACTAGGCCCATATGTCCTTTATATGTCTGTAAGATTTTATCCCAAATTGACGTCATTTACCTCATATATTGATGCACCTGCACAAACATATATGTTAAGATGTGCTGAAAATTTGAAAACCTGCTTTCACGGAAAATAATTTTATAATCATTTACACAAATTTTCTTTACATAAATGCTATATATTATGAAAGATGATTCAATTTCCTATCTTTTCTCTTTTTACTTCATCTTCAAATAAGTTAGGTAAGTACCCCTAATTGTCACCTAAAGTCAGAGTTTTCCGTTTATTCTAGTATTATGTGGCATCTAAAGTGTCTTTAAAGGAGTCCATGATTGTGAATTAGCCCATGTGCAGGTACAAGCAATGGCATTATTATTGACAAGTATAATAGAATAAAGTTGTTGGACTTACTACAAGGTCGGAAAGATGTCAAAGGTGTGTTTCTCAAGATCCACTAGTGACCTCCCTTCAAAGGGTTAATGGATCATGTTTGTAGTGGCTCTGATGATTTCAATCTAAGGATGAAAGCACCATCAGATGGTTCTGATAACCTATCGATCCTGCTTGATATTCTGTAGGGGATTCATCTCATGCTCTATGTCTTCCATGTGTGTAGGATGGTGATTCCTCCCTATATAAAATGGGTTCATGGAGCCTTGCTTCCCAATCATCACTTTCCAGAACATGGTGGAGAGAGCGTATAACCCTAGCGAAGAGAACATGAATGCAAATGAGGTTGGCACCAAAGAAAATGAAGGAAGTCAGGGTAGATCAAACTATGATGGTTAACACTTATTTGAGCTAGAACTCAAGGGCTTCTTGACTACGATTTGTTGAGGCACTTCCAATGTAAAATACCATCTCTACATCTATATTTTGAACCTGGTAAGCTCCTTATGAAGCTCCATTCCCATGGTTACCTAATGAGGCTGAATATCAAGAAAACCCTTGATGTATACTGCAAGTCCTACGCATATTTCCTTGATGCATATGTTGGGTTTAATTCAATTGATGTTTAGTCACATTAATCATGTGTAATGGGTGAATAAAAGTGCACAAACCTACCCTACCCTACCTTCATGTTTGGGGATGAGAGATCATTTCAAAAATATGAATAACCATTCATAAGAGAGATGTCATTAATTAAGTGTAGAGATAAAGATAAATTGCTAATAAAAATAAAAGAAAATAAAGGGGAAATAAAGAAAATAAAGAAATAAGCTTAAAACTTAAAATGGAAATTAAAAAATAACTTTAACTTTAAAATGAAAATTAAGAAATAATTTTAACTTAATGAAGACATAAATTTAAGTGAATATAGATTATCTTTACAATTACTTTAACTTGTTGAACGTTTTTTCCATAAATTTATTATTACACATGAAGTTTTGAATTATGGATTTATGCAAGGAGTGTCTTAACAATACACCCATTCACTCTAGTGAGCTTATCTAACTTTAAAATCAGTTTCAATATATATATTTTTTGGTATTTCAGCATTGAGAATTAAAGATAGCTCAAACCACTTGAATCCACCCAATAACCTATACACCTTGCCATCTATACCATTGCAACACTCCACTAAATATAAAAACATGACTATCAATTTTAAGCGTGCTGCAGGCCATTTAACGAGCTTGTAGCAGACATGCTAACCCTTGAATCTTAAATAATTTTAAATCCGATCATTAGTATGCCTGCTGCTGCAATAGCATTGAATACTCTGCAGCATGCTAAATAATTTTTGCCTAGAAACATCTTCACCGTTTCACCGTCATAATTGTATGACAACCTTGATAGAAATGCACGACCATCTTGATAGGAATGTACGCCCCGATACAATTGGCTCTATAACACTGATATGGTAGCCTAAATGTTAATTTATAATTACTAAATGCTATGGCAGTTAGTATAAGTCTGCCTAAGATATCTTCTAAAACAAATTAAAAAAGAAAAAGAAAAAAAACTTCTAAAACAAATTTCAAGTTTAATAGATGCGTCAAAGATCTGAAGGGAAATCGTAGAGTTGCATCTATTATTATTTAGTGCAGTTACAGACGCTTCATCTTCACATTAACATTAGGTGGGCAGTACTTAGTCTGTGACTATTGAACAACAGTAAAAAGGAAGTAGACATGGAAAGGGCGCCTGAAAAGTATATGGACATCATCAGTGGCGCCTTTGCTTATGATCCAGTTCGATTACCACCTGACCAAGATCCTACTCAGACCCTCTACAACAGAAAAACTTTAGACAGAATCTGGGAAACAGCAGATGAACCTCGAAACCCCTACACAAGGCAATGGTTCGACATAAAATGCGTCATCCCTCAGACAGAATTGAGGAAAGAGATGGAAGAGTACATTAATCTTCAAAACTTTTCCATAGATACCGATACAGAGATCGATGTAATTGCAGACTATACGCAAATTCTGCACGAGGGCAAGATGAAGCAACTTCTAGAAATGATGCATACTTCTGCAGTTTCACGGGGATACTCAGCCAATGATCAATACTGGGAGAAAATATGGAAGATAATTAATCTTATACGCTTGTATTGTCAATCTCATGTTGCGAACATTGAGACATTCAGAAATTTAAATGGCTACATATATTTTAGCCAGATACTTGAAGTGATTGACCGCCAGAGAGAAGTTGCTTCTATGGCTGTTTGCAAGGAAATCCTAAGGATCTTTGACATGATTAACCTCACATCATCGGACATGGTTGGAGAAAATGCCATGGGATCTGATGCCATTAAAAGGCTAATCAAAATTCTTTGGTTTGTTTATATTTATAATCGCAATTGTGTGAATATTGTGACCATTGTTTTGAGACTTTATTCTAAAATATTCGAGGAGTTGGCTCAGGATACTATGTGTGCTATTGGGCAGCAAGATTACTTGAATGCTCTAGAATACCTAGGGCCGGTTGCAGCCGCCCAGTTTAAGTTTATGTTTACGGTTGCAAAGAATATTCTTAGTGAAGATTTGAATCACGGAATTACTATTCTGCTAAGAGCTTTTTTGGTTGAGGCTCAAATTGGTAATATCAATGCACACCCACGATCAATAGTTGATGCCGTAATTCTGTGCATGTCAAGGGAGATTGAGACACCCGACGAGAGAGGACTTTGTGAGGGACAAATGCGCGAAGCCCAGGCTCAGAGAGGGCATAACTCTGAGGCCCTTGCAAAGGGTCTTCGGTTATCAATGCTATAATTTTTCAAGGAGGACCGTTGGCTGATACTCTGCAACATATGCAGATAGTGAAACACATCGTAGATATGTTGAAGATGCATATAACATTTGTATGTGAGAAAGGCTGCAATTTCGCCAGCTGCGTTCACATCCAAATTGCACTTCTTGTATTGGAGATCCTCCAAACCGTTTCCCAGAGAGGAGGAGAGCTATTTGGTATTGATCCTGTCGGCATATTCTCTGACATAGTTGAGCGTGCTACTTCCAAGAATCCTGAGTTCCGATTTGAAAATTTAATGCATTATCTTCCTCGGCCATGTTTGTTGTTCTACATGCCGCATTTTGATTTTGATTGATCACCTCGCTCGTAGGGGCATGGTTCGAGTTATTATAACTTACCATGAAAATAGCTGGAAAGCATCTTACTCCTGCCTGCTTTATATATATAATCATGGCTGCGTTCTTGTTTATAAAAGAATGTTTCTGTAAATGTTGATTTCTGAAGACTTGAGTGAAAGTCTTATGGCAACTTTTAAAAAGAAAAGAGAAAGTGTTTTGGTTTAATTGAATCAAATGTGATATTTATGTATGTAAAAGTTAGTCTTATGGCAACTTTTAAAAAGAAAAGAGAAAGTGTTTTGGTTTAATTGAATCAAATGTGATATTTATGTATGTAGAAGTTTTTAATGCCTTTTCCATTTATCTTTCATATATACCAAACCAAATTCGAGTCCGAGAAGTCTCATCTTGACTTGGAAGAAAAACTATTCTCCTATTGTAATTAACTTCTAAATTTTTCTAGTTGGTAAAATTTGTATATTTATAATGCTTTTAGGTTTGTATAAAATATTCATTTACACTAATAACATTGAATGCATATTTCTGTCAAGTGGAGATATCCAAGCCTCCTTTCCTCGGATCTTGTAAATTCCTCCTTCTAGAACCTCAATTACAGTAGCAATATCAATGTTCTAATTCTTCAGTCACAAGTATGTTTGATTCTCTTTGAAGATGTCTTAGAAGCCTTTATCTTCAAGGACATAAACAAAGAGTGGGTTCTTCTTCAATCCAAGGACATAAAGAATATCTTCCACATGTAGTATGTCTCTTGAAATCAGCTCAAAGGATGTGGAATATCTTTTATATGTAGTGTGTCTCTTGAAATCAGCTGGAAGGATGTGGATCAAACTTCTTGGATTGAGTATGTGGAATTGTAAGAAAATATGGAGCAAATAAGAATGTAAAAATAACTTACGGAAAAGGCTCACAAATTTGCTCCATTAATCTATAGTACATCGTTAGTGTAAGAATGGAAAAATAACTAACGAAAAAGGATCACAAATTTGCTCCATTAATTAATAGTACACTATGGTACATATATAGTACATAATGCATAAGTGACCTCTAACGGTATGACTGTTAGGGTAAGATAACGAATTTAGATTAGAGATTTCAACATCCCCCCTTAATCTTAAGTTCGTTCTTTCTTGAAAAACCGCCACTACTTGACAATCAACAATAGATTAGAGATTTCAACATCCCCCCTTAATCTTAAGTTCGTTCTTTCTTGAAAAACCGCCACTACTTGACAATCAACAATGTGTCAAGCGAATTTAGAGAGTAAAACTCAAGAATGTCAGCTACTAATGGTTGAAAGTCTCTACACAAAATCTAGCGGATGTAGTAAGACTTCTACTAAGTTCCATGGTTTCGAGTTGACCAAAAACTAATGGTTTTAAGTTGACCAAAAAACTATCCCAGATATTAAGAGGTGGTTTTATGATTACCACTAACCAAATCAACAATGACATGGTTTTAGGATTGCCACTAACCATATTATTTAGAAGCTTGAATGACTTCTGCTAATCACAAAATTATACCAAGAACCACGAAAAGACAGTTTAAAGATTACCAAAAACTTTCAATAAAACAAGTAGACTCTCATGTGCTCTACTTAATTGATGGTTCTTGAAACTTTTAACACTCCATCTTCAAAATTCAGGAACAAGGTTGCATACTTATTTCCAATTTGTTTTGTTCACGGGCTCCATTTGTTCACAACAACACTTTAAAAATTGGAACCATACATCAAAGTCTAGATATTTATTCCCCTGTCAAGGACAAGGTGAGAAAATGTAAATTCTATTGTTCAAATTTTCTTGTTTTTTACTGTCTTTCATCCCCCTATTAGAAAGAATGTATTGTCTTCATTAACTTCATGTCTGAACATTAACAAGTTCAAAATGTTACTTGGTTCTTCATGGATTTTGGGTTCAACTAAAAATACACCCAATTACAGTCATTTTTCAATTCAACAATATTTGATACTAAATAAAAACTTGCGAAAACACACGATGCAAGAATAAAAATCTAAACAGGCACAAGTTCAGAAAATAGGTGTTGAATTGTTCTTAAAAATTCTGGATGGTGACTCTGGGATGGAAACATTGTTTTAATTTCATTACAAATTAATTCTGACAATGGTTGCAATCTTCAATATGTGTTGAATATTATTTCAATCTTCAATACAGTTAATGCTCTTATTTCCATCCTCTACTAATAAATCTGAGAACAACGGTGCTAATTTTCACACCAAGATCTGCAAATTACTTCACTATGGTTTCACTATTCTCTATCGTCGTAGGTTTGGAAACACAGACACAGGATCCATAGGTTTAATAAAAAGTCCTTTAAAGCACTCCTTGTGCATATAATGTTCATTTCATAACTTTCCTTCATGGTAAATCTTTACTATTGTCCCATTAGCATTTTAAAAGAAGCTTCTCTTTTTAATATATTGAATGCCTTCAAGAAAATGAGAAATGCATCTCATAATACTCACATCCAGGTGAAACACATTTCTTGTTTCGATCCGATTTTTTGTCACGGATTGAATTTTCTTCACTAATTTCTTTACACAAACTATTTAACATATGCAACTCCTCCTTTACATTAGGATCCTTTACAATTATTTAAAACAATGCTTTCTCCAAGGTTGTTGCAGAGTCTTTTAAATTCCTCTCCAATCTTCGAAGAGCTTAGCAAGATTTAATCTATCTTTTGATCAACTTAACGCTCACAGACTCCACTTTTGATATTTACCAAACTAGAGGAGGGACTAGAGTTTCTTCTGGTGCATCACGAAACAATGGGATTCTATATTGGACAACTCTTTAACTTGATGGTGATTTCCTTTCATGATCCTAGACATTCAACACTGCTACATATATTTATAACACAGCAACATCTTTATCTACAACTCACATCACGGCCCTTTGGATCGTTCATGTTCTTATACCACTGTTAAATCATTAAGAAAATATGGAGCACATAATAATGGAAAAATAACTAACGAAAGAGGCTCATAAATTTGCTCCATTAATCAATAGTACACTATGGTACATATATAGTACATAATGCATAACTGAGCTCTAACGGTATGAACGTTAGGGTAATATAACGAACTTAGATTAGAGCTTTCAACACTTGTATCTAGACATCTACTTTGAAACACCACTATCAATCAACCATGCATATTTTCTTGTGATGAGAGATCCAAACAAAGCAGAGACGAGGTAATACTCCCTCATTCTCTCTTTCCCTTTAGGTGTATCTTCTTTGGAATTTTATACTACGTGGGTGGAAACATGAAATATTCCTTCTTTTCTTTTCTTCACACGATAATCATGTATAAAGTGTCTCGTCTTTGACAATAAAAACATAGCATATCTGATTTTTCAAAACCTTTATTGGTCTCTTTCTCCTTTGCATGGAGAGACTTCTTGGGAGTGAATGGGTTCCTCCCTTTCTTGGTTCTAGCTACGAGAGATAGATTATCTTCTTTAGCGTGCACCACTTTGTTCTGGATGCACCCTTCTTCTTGAATGCAATCATACCAAAGTATTTTGAAGTTGGAATGCTCTTCTCTTCCATTTATCGCAGCAGAAAAGGTCTCTCATGAGGTGGGAATCCCATCGATGATGGTTTAAAAACTATCATCTTTATCCATCTCCACACCTATGCTTGCAAGTTGATCCTTCACTCGTGAAATATTTGTGAAGAAGGGAGCTATGATCTCATCTCTTTCCATATTCATGTTGCGAAACCTGTTCTTCAAAGCCCTATTTTGAGTAAGGTCCTTCTTCTCGTAAAGATTCATGAGTGTGTCAAAACAATCCTTTTTCTGTATTTAGTGGTGTGATTACCAACATGAGGTTTTACTTGACGAAGTCATACATGATCCTCTTTTCTTTTGCTTTATTCTTCTTGTAATTGGTTCTTCCTTCATTTGTAGTAGGCTCTTCAATCACGGAGGTCACAAAAGAATTAAGATCATGCTTTTCGAGAATGTTGTTCCCTCTGTCCTTCCATGTGTTGATGTTTGATGTTCCTTCAAGTCGATCTTCTGATATGAAAGATAAATATGCCATTGCTTCAATATCTACGTGGGTTTAGAATGTTTGCACAATACTCACAAGTACATGTGGACATTTTTTTCATGGACTTTCATTGATTTTGCAACACTTGTGGCTTGCTATTCGACGAAAACGACCCCTTCTTTTCGTGGCAAAAATTTCGTCAATATAGCAATGTTTTAAAAATGTGTCACAATTGTGACGACAAAGACATGTCGCAATAGCAACGAACGTTGGAACCTACTAAGATGAACTTGCATCGCTCTTACGATGAGTTGTTACTGACGAAAACGTTAAACAGCATCGCTATAGCGACGAAAATTGAGTTTTTTTCAGAAAAAAAATCAAAGGTTTTTGTGACTAATATTTAGTCACTTTAGCGATGCAATATCATTATATAGCATTGGTGTTGCGATGAATTGGGCGTCGCTATACTGACGGCAAGACAATTTTTTTCAAAAAAAAATAGACTTTTGTGACAGAATGTGCATTGCTTTAGCGGCGGGCATAAAGAAATGTGCGTTGGTGTTGCGACGAACGACTTGTCTCTAAAGCGACAGAAAGACATTTTTTTTCAAAAATAATTAGACTTTTGCGATGGAATGTCTGTTGCTTTAGCAATGAACAATGCACCGATACAGCAACAACCATCATGTTTTTTCAAAAAAAAACTATTTGCAACGGCAATATACATTGGTGTACCGACGCCAAGAGGTCTGTGTAGCGACGATAGGGGTGTCGCTAGAGTGACGAGAGGTATGGTTTTTTTTAAATAAGTGTTTGCGACAAATTTTTTGTTGATGCAATGATGCATAGGTCGTCGCCATAGTGATGGACATCAAATATATATTATTTTTTAAATGACGAACTTGTTATACTAGCGACAAAAATGTCCATTGCTAGTATAGCAAGTTTGTCGCACATAATAGGTATGTTCGTCGCAAGTTCATCGCATGTAATTTTTTTACACTTACAAATTACCCTTCACCCTTCTCAACTAGTGTTGTGTCATGTTCTCCACTTTTTTCCCCAAGTCCACACTTATTGAAAACACGACACAAGACATGAAAATTGGATGTCTCAAGTGAGAAAAGCATTGTAAGAGGTGAATATAAGACCTCTTTGGAAGAGACCATTTCAAAAATGGATTCAGAACTTTAGTCTGCCACTCAAGTATGTTCCGATATATCTATTGAAGATAACTTATGTTCAAGAGGAGTTGGATGCCTTGTAATCTAAAAATGATGCCAATGAGAATGCTTTAGCCAGTCTTCATGAAAGGCTAGATACCATCTTTGAGGAACATGTTGAGGGGGGTGATGCACATAGAGTTTTGGAAGTTGTTAAGTGTGCTATGACACAGATATATGGGGTTCTCACTACCTCAGAATCTTCTACTGAGCAGCAGCTCAAAGACCATTTTCCCTCTCACGGTATTGATCATCAACTTGCTTCTCAATTTACAGAAAGATCAATGGAAGAAGAGGAATATGTATCTCTCTATGATGCTAAATTTCAAATTGATGTTACTGAGCCTAAGCTGGAAATCATTGTCTCTGTAGTTGTTGCTCTTCTATAATTTATTGCCAAAAAATCTCGAAGTTCCCAGAAGTTTGCAACCTCAAAAGTGCTTGACCTCAATACCAGCGTTGAGAAGTTTACAAAATATCTAAATCATCTTTTGCATGGAAAAGTGGATATCATGCACCTTCTTACCACGATATATTTTATATTGACCTAGCTTTCTGAAATTTGTGTTCCTGCTATTGGGGAATATGATGTTCAGAATGAAGAAAATGGAGACTATAGTATAATACCTGATATTGAGAAGTCTATTTATTTGGAAAATGTGGATATGAAACCTAGTCCATTGGAAGATAAAATAACTTATACTACATTTTCATTGTATAGTAGTGATCCCAATGCAGATGGTGAGCTTAGGATCATACAGAAAAAACTGCTTTGGAGTCTGAGGTGAATGCTAGATTGGATAGACATGCAATTCTAGAAGAGGAGCTTACATAGTTGAAGACAGAGAAAGATAACTTAAGAAATCAATTGGAAGAGGAGCTTACAGAGGTGAGGACAAAGAAAGATAAATTAAGAAATGAATTGATGGAATCCAAAGATGAGCTAAATCAAACAAAAGGCAAACTTACTAAAATAGAGGACATTCTAGAAAGCCTATGAGAATAACTTGCTTCTACTAAGGAGTCAAAGCTGATTGTAGAAAGTGAGTTGGAAACCATGACTTGGGTCAAAATAGATTTGGAGTCTCAGTTAAAGGCAACGGAAATTGAGAGGAACCAACTGTGTGAAACAGTGAAGGCTTTAGAATCAGAACTTCAAGATGAGCACAAGCATTATGATGATGCTGAAGAAAAGTTTTGAGGACTGTCTTATTAGTTTGGTTTTGCTGGTTAGATTTTCTCATATTTCAATTTGCTCAACTTTACCTTTATCTTAATGTAGCTGCTCGAAGATTAATTAAAAATTGTTACACTTTTCTTCTTAATCAGGATTTTTCATCTTGACAAAGAGACAGAAGCTATCTTTCAGCGTTTCCAAAGTGGGGTCAACTTGGTGAAGAATGATGAAAAGTTGTTCATAGGATTATTCCACATAGCTATTAAGGATGTTGATGTCTCTGATGTGGAGGATTTTAAAAATGAACTCGGTGTAAAACTTCCATAAATTTGTAAAATATTTCATGAAAACTTTCTGACAAAGATGTATGGAGGAATGGTTGAACTTGCTGCAATGCCTCCTTTCGCATAACAAGAATATCACCAAGAAAGCCTATCTGATATTGCTTTGACTATAGAAGAAGAGTTAGGATATACTTACGAGAGTGGTCGTGTCTTCTTAATGGATTTGAAGCTCGTTATTTCCTAGATAGCAAGAAAGGATTGGACACCTATAGATATGAAACGCATTGCCATGAAGGTGGATATCCTTCACAGGAACTTGGTTTGTGTTGTTAAGGCAGGGTGCATTTCTATGCCTAGTTCCAACAAGGTGCTTATGAATTTTGACTCTCAAGAAGAAGTAGGAGATTTTCCAATAGAATTGGGGGATCTCTTCATTGAGTTGCAGGACACTAACCTATAGCTTGTAGCTCTAGATGAATCTACATTAAATGATAGGATTTTGTGTAATCTCATATCAAGACTAGAAAGTGTATTGGAAAGAAGAGGAAAAAATGGTGATTTTTGGCACTATAAATTTCAAGAACTCTTAGTGGCATTAGCTAACAGATGATGTGATCATGTTAAAAAGTGGCTTCGCTGCAACACTGCAGAATTTTCTGGGAATAACAATGTACAAAAACTGCACCGAGAGGCAGTTTTAGTACTTGTCGAACTGAAACAATGACTCTATGTATGTAGTTGTAAATGTTCTATATGTTTTTGGAAATATGTTCTAGACAAGCCAATGGAATTTTTGAAATTTTCACTGAACTTGTGCGACAGACACACTCATTTCAGGGAAGAAAAGGCTCCTTTGAGTATAAACATGTCTCTGATCAAAATGGTCTGTGGAAGGATTGTTGCATTTCCATTCCACCTTTTGAAAGATACCATGATGGTGTGCATCTCCACACACTAAATCTAGATGCATTATTGTAAGGTAAGATGTCAAGCTTGTGGATAATTTTGTCAAAAACCTATCAATCATTCTGGTTTACATCATACAATTCATGGGAGTTGCTTTGAACTTTTGAAACTTTGATCACCCATATGAACACAACAAGGAATTATTCATCAGTCCAATAAAATAGTGTGAGACCAAAACTGGGTTGCAAAGAATATTGATCACCCAATGAAGACACAAAGCTCTCTCAAATCTATGAACATTTGCTACAAAATAAAATATACACTGAGAACTTACAGTTCTTTAAAATAAGAGCTGTTAGTTTATTAAAAATCATATAGATTTTACATAAGCGGATATTTATCAAGTAAGAAGTAGCTTGATCTTGGAATGAAATAAAGAGTATATATAGAATAGTTGGGCCAAATAACAGTCACCATTTCAATAATTGCATTCAATTCACATTATGTAGGACCCCAAAGGTATTCACATAATGACACAGACTAATCATTTGTTACCTTGACAATATATAACTAACTTTCCAAGTTTAAATTGCTTAATACATAGTAATGTTCATATTTGTGCATTATAATCTTGGGAATATCATGCATATATTCACAAACCCATGCAACCCTCCAACAGAAAATGGCACTAATGCTAGAATGTGTATATGAGTTTCACACACTAACTTCTGGGAATCTCTTAACCTACATATTAGTAGGAAACATACCCAATGTTGCATCTTTAAGGTTAGATCTATAAACCTAATTTAGTATAATAATTTGTTATCCTAAATCTAGTTTCTTAAAGTAACATGCAAAGACCTTTGTGAGTTTAAATTTTAGATTTTGCTAGGTTGTGGTCTGGTAAAGCAGTTAATATTTGCATTCGACATGTAGTGGCTTCCACAGTCAAAGAAAACTTGGAGATTACAAATATTGATATAACTTGTAATTTTTTAATTTTTTCTATGAAGATATGAGAAACCCAAATAAGATATAATTTATAAATCATATGAAAACCAGAAAATCCAGCACATCAAATTTCCAATAAAGCTAAACACATAACATATAAAAAAATGAACTAAAACAAAAAGTTTTATAGCAGGAAACCCAACCCACTAAATTTCACATAAAGATTAATAAGATACAAAGGCCATTTCCCGGATCACTCATGTATGGGTAACCATGTTTGTGATGAGAAGTGCACATATTGCTCTCTTGAACCATACCAAGGGAATGAAGTGGAGGAATGTCAGAATTTGGCAGGTCATGATGGGAATCACAATTGTAAAAATAAATATCATACATGTATGAAGATTCGTTATTTATATGATAAATAATCCCATTGCAGCAAATCTTGTTGTTTGAAGATTGGACATGAAGGTCTTAATAAGTGTAATTCACCTCAACATATGTGTAACATGTAGTATTCTCTTCCAAGCTGCAAAAATCCTTGTGTGATACAAATTTATCCTGGGGATCATCAAAATCATGCTTGTCAAGAGAGATATTGTCCTAAAAAATGCATCATGGAGGGGTGTCCTAGAAGCTATGGCCAGAAAGATCACTTCCATGAATTGACAAGTGATGAACATCTTTGTGGTAATGAGCATGTGTTTCATAAGAAATGTGAACTATTGAAAATATATCTTTACATATAGATTAGAAACAGATTCAGACTTCAATCACACATTTCAGTAATTCAACTTGAAGCATTATGTCCTTGCTCCATTTAGACCATTGGAAGCTAAATGTATTAACTATTAATTTTGACTATGACTGCAGATGATAAACCAAAACCAAACCAGTATGCATAAGAATGCATGACAAAAAAATATGCAAAATAATGCATAACAATAGGACCCAAACCAGTATGCATAAGAATGCATGACAAACCAATATGCAGAACAATGCATGACAATAGGAACCAAATCTTTGAAGGTGCAATTCTTAATATACCAAGCATGTACTTCATAATAAAATTCATAACTTAAATTCTTAATATAAATCCTTAAGATATAAGATGCAATTTTTAACATAAATTATAAAGCACTAAGATTTATACCAAAGCTAGACAATATAAACATGTACAAAACATAAAACACTCATGCTTTTATTTAAATAATTTAATATAAGAAAAAAGACATAAACCACGACAAACCATATCAAAGCTATTATAAAATATATGGCAGCAAAAGACAGTATGACTTACTATGGCATAAATCTCAGCAAGAATTTCCCTCCTTCAAGAAAAGACATGCTCATATCATCATGCATCTTGATAAATATAATGATGCTGAAGCAAAGTTCCAGGATCTGCATGAATAGTTGCAAAGGTTAGTTAAAATGTTGCAAGCATGCATATGCATGGTACTCATGGTCACTGTTTGATATGAAATTACAATTCGGAATGTGTCAAGAAATTGAACTTGTTGTACTATTAAGCTATTTGTCTTGTGAGAATAGATCCTATATGAGACTTATGTAGGTAGTTTAAAAGCTGTAACCATGTAGATTAAATCTTAAGTAGTGTGTTTTGATTCTTGAACCTTAAGGTTAATTTTACAATTATATTATGTTATTGAAATTCAGGAAGGATGAAGAGTTGGCAATTTCTCATTCATTGGTTCCAGATAATGATTTAAAGGAAAGACATGTATGAACATTTTATGAGCCACCTAACTATTTAAATCTTCCAATTTCAGCATGGATCGGTAGCTACTTTTCAAGTGTGCTGTAGTTTTTTTCATATACTAATATTTTGTTGTAATAGAAGATGTTATTTTATTCTCTAACACTTGTTTAAGGTTTTAAAAATAAGAGTCAATATTGCTCATGAATAGTTTATTTTTGCAGCAAAGGGATATATTTGGCGCAGCAGAGAAAATTTTTGAGTGCCAGCAAACAATACTTATTCTAGGGAGACAGTTGAAATCCTAATCTTCTTCGAAGGACTCCATGGACTAGTCATGTGATATAGAAAATGGACATTCAATCTTGGGTGCATCTTCTCTTGTAGGGAAAGATTCATTTTCCCCAAACACCAAGCATTCCAAGAATCATGCAATGGATGCATCTGATTGCTTCTATCGGAACAATGAAGGTGATGGAATATTTGAATAGTGTCCTCCCTCCAACAGCCAAAGTGCATTGGGGGCATTTCAACCTGATATGTCAGGCACTGGAAATGCCAACAGAATGTCCAAAATATAGAAATAATTTGAAGGAAGAAATAAAACACCCTAGCCTAGCTAATTCTAGGTTGGGGTGTTTTATTTCTTCCTTGATGCAAGGTCCCTTGTACAAAAATATTTTACCTTAAATATTCTAAAAGGAGTTCAAAGTATAGAAAGGAGTAGTGCTCAAATTTATGTTTCTTGAGGTTCGTTGATGATCAACTGGTTGACCAAATCCCCAGTATAGGGGAGGTTTAAGATGTAGACATAGCATCTTGTGTTTCATGGAGAACACTTGACTGCTGGATTTTTATAACCTTAAAAGTGTTCAACAGAGAGCCATCAATGGAAGAAGCAAGCAAAGAATACCTATGTGCACACAAAGAAGGTACAACGATATGTACAACAATATTAATGGCAGCAACAACTGCACACCTTCCATTAGTAGTTTCTATAGTGGTAGTGAAAGTGCAGGAATTTATGTAGGACAAAGAGACTAAGGACACATGCATGCATGTTCCTTCCTCAAATTAGTTCTAGTCTATATAAAAGTAATAATAACAATAATAATAAAATTTTAAGGTCACATCCGAGCCAAACACCAAACTGGTCTATGAGACATTGAGACCCCTTTGTTTGTGGGACAAGGGACCCCCTCCATGTAGCAATTTGAGTGCAAAGTCCACATAATATATTTAGCAGTTCAGTGTTATTTATGATTTTGCATTAGTTAGTAGTGGCATGCACAATTTTGCATGTGGAAACTTCCCAAGTATAGATAGGGTGAAAATTGTTAGTTTTTTGTACCTTGGAAAGTGTGTTCAAGTCTTGAGTGCACCCAACACATGTGACAAAAAAAGGTACAAGTATGAACAAAAAGATTCAGCAAAGGAGGTGCTAGAACAATTATGTACTATAGCAGAAGGTACTGCAAGTACTGTAGGTCTGTACAAACTTCAAAGTACAAACACATGTAACAATCTCAATAGATTCATACAACATTAATTTCCATGCATCACCATGGTCTGTAGATGAGGCCACAACAGTAGAGCAGACTAGAGTGAACACCAATACTTTTGTAGGCTTCAAGCATTGAGGGTGCATGCATGCTCCAACAATAGATAGTAAGAGTGAATGTTATCCTCAACAATTTTCAATTTGCTTGTAGTTTTTCAATTAAGTAAAAGAGGGTGCATGTAGCTGCATGTGTTAGTTTCATTTTATTAAGTAATTTTCTAATTGTAGCTAAGGATAAGTTTAGTTAGTCACATGCATACAAATAAAGAGAGAGATCTCTAGGAGAAATTAGGATACATGCATGCATGCCTCAATTCATCTCCAGTTGAGGCACTATTGTGCATTTGTACAGATTCATTGTAGGGAGGAATCTAGGACAAATACTTGATGGTGCACTCACTTGCTTCACCATCCGAAAGGAAGAAATAAAACACCCCAAAGACTAAATTAATTCAAAGCTAAGCATAAAAAAAAAGGACAACCCATTGTGTACTGAGTGGAAATCCTATGACACAGATCTTACAAGCTTCCCACACATAGAAACATTCATATTCACAATGAAATCCCTCAATTGAAGACAATCAAAATGACCAAAAAGTTCTTCTAATCCAAACAATCCCCTATATTATTAATGATGCTGCAGTTAGGGTCTGATTTCTTCCAAAGTGTAGCTTGTTGTCTGTACATGTTGGCCATCGAAATATCCAAATCATCTGACCACTTCATATTGTGAAATATTTGCTTGGGATTGTTAGAACCTTTTAGTGATATTCATATATAAAAAATCCTTGGTTCAGACTTTTGATTTCACACGGATTCAAGACCTACAAACGTGAACTGATAGTAAATAGATTGGTTTCTTTATTTTCGTTTCTTTATATAGACTAGTATCAAGAATCAAACCCTACAATGACATCTGTAAAATTTGGTGAATAGTGTTTAAAAGAAAGAAAGAAAAATATTTGTTGCACATATTTTCAATTTATCTCATTACAGGTTTACTAAAATTATCGTCTAGGTACTCCTTGGATGCCCATATTTCATAACTCTTATTTTAATAGATTCCTTATGATGCCATTTTATGATTTATTTTTCACCCTTCCAAAAAGGATTGAAACAAAATATAATTCATTCATTTTAAGTTTACTAAAATAAATTCTGGCATTTTTAAAAGCAGTATAGGGATGCATGCATTAGAATTTTTTGTGTCTTTATTAAACATCATATAAACAAGGAAAATAAAAATAATGTTTTCATATCATCCAGTCTATCAATGTTAAGGAAAGAGATTTAAAATGTAAGGAAAATGTGAATTAAACGTCGTATAAACAATGCAAGTAACAATGAGATTTTTAGATCTATCGGTATATCATTGTTGAGGAAAGCGATTACAAAAGTAAGAAAAAAAGTGAATAAACTATCTATGGATTGTTTTTTACTTCATATCGAACTAGAAAATAACTTGTATCAAGATTTATGGATGATATTGAACACATGCATGTTACTAAGGGTCAACAGATCCTTCGATGAAGGAAGCAAAAAACTAAGCAATAAACTTGACTTGTTGGAATTTAGGCAGCAACCAGCTTTGATGGTGAAAAAAAAAACGTAATGAACCTATCCAAATTCTCATTGGATGGTGCATCTCTCAATGTGTTAGAAAATTATCACAATTTCATAGTAGCTCCCAGAAAAATCCCTCATGAAGACATCATATATTGTATTGAGGATTCTATCAAAACATTGATAAGAGGAGACGTTTATGGCTATTATAGCAGAAACGTTGAAGGTGGATTCCTTTGGCTATAAAGTTGGAAAATATTCACCTGTTCTATACCTTTTAGTCACCTACAACATCCATTATCTGATCTGGTTAATCTTCCTCTTGTGACAATAAGGTGTTTAATCCCTAGTTCTACCTATTTTGGGCACACTTTCATCTTTATATAACCGTAAGAAAGGACAAAACCAATTCTACAAAGTATTAACTACTACCCTTATAAATAGTCTTCCCAAGTTAGAAAATAGTGTTTAAGGTTATTTCTCACACCTAATTATTTGTGTTGGGTAGATAGATGAGACTTTCAAGCAAAATATTAATGAGCAATCCACCAACCATGGAAGAGGAATTATACCTCTTGTAGGATTACAAAAGTTTTCATCTACAGCAATTAAAATAGGTTGCAGCTTATAGAGAAGATTCATGTAGCTTATATGTGGAATAAATTAACAGATTATAACCTATAGTTTCCTGAACCCACAGTAAGTAGGAGGCATAAATGTTTATGGCAGCCCATTCATGGTCTATTTTTCCTCAAATGCTATGGATTATTCCACGTTGAAGCCTTTCGATGGAGACATCCATATTTTGGAGACTATTCATGCCCTATTTCAGAGAGATATTATAATATGTGGGAGAAACTACAATATGTAATACTATCTTTGCAAACCCCATTGACCTTGCAGGACTTCATAATAATTGCAATTTTAAATGTGTTTTGTCACCTAGGGTTAAAAAAAACTTTTAGGGTTAGGATGAGAAAGTGGAAGAAGTATATATTTATATAGCCAACCACATTCTCTTGATCATATATATTTAAAATTTTAATTTTTTATATCAAATTTCAATTGTAATGTTATAACATTGCTTGATTTGCACTAATTCACTTGTCAGGTTCTGAGCAGCAGGGCATACAACATTATGGAGATATATCTTTTCATCCATTGACCTACTTTTGTGTCATCCATTTTGACATTAAAAAAATTATATTATCTTATTTCTTAGCACTAGACACTAACAAGGAGTACTTCAACTCTACCTAGGAACATAGCACTGCAATGGTTACATGTGTGTTTTGATTGGTTCATGGTTCGAAGTGACAATGTATTGAATGTAACTCCCAACATTGAAGGAAAAAAGTTATCTTATTCCTGGGCATATATAGATGACATTTTGAGTCAATTATTTTCTCAAAAAAGAAAATGAATGATGCCAAATCCAAAGAATGAACCAGATCTGAAAATCCACTTTTACAGCACTTATAACAGCAGTAAACCAACAGGTATAACATCAGCAAAACAACCCTTATATTCCTCAATGATTATGTGAAATCACTTCACAATTGTCCTTTTACTTATATCAAATCATCAAGACATATGGCTGTAAATAACAATGCAGGAAGAACATCTATGCCTGAAAATCAAATCTGCAATTTGCACAAAGTTTTGACAGCTGAAAACTTCATTAATATGATCAAGATGAAGTACATTTACATACCATGGCATTCAATATTTAGTCTAGTTGGAATGAGGACACTTGATGAGGTTGTGTCCCAAGAGACCTCCACAACGAAAGCAATTATTGTTAGCTGAAACATGCTAATAAGCACACATCAGTTGTTAGTAACTTAAAATGTCCATTGCAAGTAGAAAGGATCTAGTTGCATGAGAATGAATAGAAATATCAAGAACCAATGGATCCCAAGAAAAAAGGAATAGCTGAACATTTAAAAAATAGAGTTGAAATACAAAACATCAATTATAATGGCAAGCAGGGATAAATTATAGCCCAATTGGTTGGACCATCCTTGAAAGGGATGTTGCAAATGGGAATGCCATGAGTTCCAATTTGGTTGATTCCCTTGAAATTAGTGTGTGTGTGTGTGTGTGTGTGTGTGTGTGTGTATTCATCCCCAAGGATTAGCTCAATTAGGCTAGCCATTCTTTGAAGGCATGAGTCCCTTAAGGTTAGTGGCTCTTTCAGGAAGCAATTGACACTATCGTCCATATAGATATTCAAAGGAAAGAGGGAATGCCATGATTTTTTCCTTCAAATATTCATTTTCTCTTTTGGATCTTCTTATAAAGATCTTCTTCCTTGTTTAAATTCATTTTTTAACACCAGCGTCTCAAGCAATTACCATGGGTTCATCTTGACATCTTAACTGGGTAAGAGAGCCCACATTAACCAAGCGAGATAGTGGTGTTCAAAAACACCTTTAAACAATGAAGCACATCTTTGTAAGAAGATTCCAAAGATAACAATGCATTGTGTGTGCAATATATGCATCAAATGAGGCTAGATCCTCACCAATATATAGGTTTAGGGTTTAACCCTAAGACCCCAAAGGGTGAAGTTGCAATAACCATTAATGTGATTTAACCATATATGAATCAGTCTTGTAGGTCCAATAAACCCCTCAAGTTGGGCTTACATTAAATATTTTCACAATCCTCCTTTAAACATAACTTGGAGAAAATATGAAGGTGACATTATCTCAGAACCATCCCTTAATAATATATTCTTGTAGCAAACAACATTACTACAACATGTCTTATAAAAATTCTAAAGATATCACATCTCCCATCACCCCACCCCACTCAAAGTCTCAAACACAATTGGGCTTGGAATATTGACAACAAAAATACTTGACCATGATAAGGTACAACAAAACAATTACGGTATTAACTCTACAATACCTTCACCAAATCCTATTCAGAACATAGTGAAGCAAACTTGTGCAACAAGGCTTACAACAAATAAGATAAGATAAGTTTATTAAAGTCTTGCGAGTGACCAAAACTAGGTCAATAGGATTGTGTAATATAGAAGTATCAATACAAAGGAGTTCTAAGTGTCAGTAAATCATATACAAATAAACATATTATAAGCAATATAAGGAATTATAGAAGTTCAATAATTGCAATTCTATTTTGAGTTGCATTTGAATATGGAAACTATAACATGCCCATTGACATCAATAAGACAAACTAATTCATTATTGTGAACATGTCACATTATCATTTGCAATGCTGAAATGAATAATGAGAAAGAAAATTTATTCATATGTTGGGGAAGACCTCCCTTATCCTCATACTTCATCCTCTTAGCGTTAGGTTAGTTCCATGAGACTCAACTAGACCAACATATAGGTTAAAAGAGAGAACATTGAACTGGAAAAGACCCTAAAAAAGATCATCCCATAAAAGTAAACATGCAATTCAACACAAACATGCAAGTCAAGTAACCATTATGAACCAAGAGTCATGAACCATGCTAGGCTAAACATGCAATTCAAGTAAACATGTAAGGCTAAACATCACATATAAGTAAGCATGCAAGGCTAAACATCACATATAATTAAACATGCAATTCAATGTATCATAATAAAGCAACACGATGTCATACTAGACTCATGCACATCAACTCATTGTGAAAGGTAGGTTACCCAACCTTCTAAACTGTATGTGATCATACGTCTCATGTATCTCATTGTTGTGCAGGAGAGGAAGCTCATAATCATCATCCCATGATAAGGAAGGTCATGTGGTCATCTCATCTTCCTCAGGTTAACTCAGCAAGGGGTGGCTAGCCCCTTGACGATAACCATATTCCTCGGAAGATGTCACACATATTCAATAATAAGCTATGCAACAAAGTGAACAAACATTTCCCATGAAAATTTGAAAAAGCACAAACATAATAATATTAATTGTTCTAATGAGCACAATACTATCAAACATAGAGGTACATAAATCATTAAAGTACTGAAAACAAAAGCAGTAATAGAAGTAAAACAATTATAAACTATATGGTCATCTCATATTCCTCAGGTTAATGCAGGAAGGGGTGGCTAGTTCCTTGAGGATAACCATAGTCATCTAAAGAGGTCACACATATTCAGATATATGATCCAAGCAATAACATACATATGTGAAACCTGAATTGTAAAATATCACCATGTAACGACTAGTTCAATAAACTTGTTACAAAACTGAAAATAGTTCATGCCTTCACTCAGTCAAATACAAAAGACTAGATGTTTACAACTACATTTTTCTATGTTTTTGTTTTTTTCTCATAAATTCTAAGAGGGTGACTTCATCTTCAGTTTCTTGTCCCAGTGTATTTGTTGTGCCCTATTTTCTTGTTGATTGTGTGGATATGCACCCCCGTACCGTACTTCTGGTCGTCGATTAGGAGGGGGTGGAGGTGGATGGACTGGGGCATCATTAGCAAAAAACAAGACAGTCATATAGATATAAGTGAAAATTTATTATTGATATATGTTTTTCATTATTTTCAATTTCATTACAATGATATTTACCTGCTGGCTGAGTAGTCGAGTCAACTGGAGTGTTCATTGGCTCTGCCATTTATTCCTCTTCCACCTAAGTAGTCGAGTCAACTAGAATGTTCATTGGCTCTGACATTCATATAAAAATATAAATTAGTAAATGTAATCAATTATGTATTTAAAATCATATTGAATACATCTATTTTATAGAATGCATACCTAAATGGATAGGCATCTCACCACCATCACGTGGTACCGGTTCAGTACCGCTACCCTCGCTGCTTTTGTAGATGTCACCCTGAAAAGAAAAGAAAAATACATTCATTTTTCAATGTAATCATTCATGGATAGACTACGCAAGTTCATTATAACGATTTCCTTATTGATTTTATTTACCTATGAGTGAGTAAATGGGGAAACTGGGGTTTGCCCAAATCTTTTTCGATTCTCCAACACATCCTTAAAACTGAACATGAAGCCAAGCTTCAGGTCTTCATTAGTGGCTTCCTATTGAAAAGAATTTTCTTGCAATGCATAACACCATGTAAAGTGCTAGTGATAAATCAATTAATTGTTAAATACAGTTAGAAAAAACAATTTATTGTTAAATACAGTTAGAAAAAACAATTTATTGTTGACCACAAATAATGATCAAATGATCTTTACAATTTGTGCCCTTAGCTTTTGATATCCACCCTAGCCTAGTTTGTGCTACCCATGTTTTTCCAATCGTTCCTTTGTTGCTTTTTATGTGTCAGAGAGCCTATGAAAGGTTTCAAATACGTTAGATAGTGCAACTTGAATATATTTAAAATAAAATAAAAAAATATGATACGTGCCACGCCTTCTTGAATTCATTGGATTAGTCTTTCCTTGTTTTCTCAATGCCTTCTCCTTTGCATCCTCGATGAGCGCATTCCACTTTTTCTCTGGAACCATAAGAGGACGCTCATACTTGTAGTTTTTTTGCAGATTGTCCCTATAATCTTCCCTGACATATTTAAAATTTAACCCAGGTGTTGCGGTGACACATTTTTTGTTGAAGGTTTCACCAAACAAGTTGACCATGTGGTTCATCAAATCATATTTCAATTTTTCATTTTGGGCATTCCACCTTGTATGAATGGTGGGACCAAAAATCTCCAATGCCTTTTCATGCAAGTTCTTATAGAAGACACTATTTCCTGCAAAAAACATATTATCATTAATTAAAACTAGTTTGAGTTATGGTGGCTTTGAATTACATGAAAAAAAACACATTAAATAATACTTGCAATATTCGGTATCTTGATTGGAATACAATCAACGTCCACCAAGAAGATAACGGGTATTGATCCCTTGCTAACCACATGCATGGAGCTAGGATAACAACTATTACCATCGATGCCACTGTCCTCTCTATCATCATGTGGAGTAGCAGTGTTTGAAGGGCCATGTTCAGCTCCAACATTCATTGAGCGTGTGGCATCTAAAGTGCATTGTTGTGTGGGATAGGAAAATAGCACCGTTGGTACTTTAGATTTATGAACTGTTGAAGCATCGCTACTAACTATATCACCATGTTCAGCCTATACTTGTTCCCCTGTTTTTGGCTCCAAATAACTCCATAGAATAAAACTTCAATTGATTAGAACATATAAAAAAAATAACTAAAATAACTTAAATGAATATGTGTAGTTCATAAAAACTTTCAAAGATGCCCCTTACCCTGTATCTCATTATATTTTCAATCAATTCATCAATTTGTGCTTGTATCTCTTTAGTCACTGGATAGATCACAATGAGATCAAGAAGGTATTGATTACACTTTTCAAATCCAATTTCATAGTATCCTTTGGGTTGGTTGAATAATATATGTCTTCATCATTAACCACATCATCACCTTGATGTGTTGTGCTCTATGAACATCAATTAAAAATGAGCATAAAAAATATATAACGCATATAATAACAAAAAAAAGTACTATAATCATGTTTAGGTGCTATTATGGTATCATTTACCTGATGTGACGGCATTGCTACCTTCCCAGGGTCACCCTGCCATAGTAAAATAAGAAAGACATATTCATATCGATAACTAGAAATTGAACCATGTATAATAAACTAGATTAATATAAAACAAACTTTAATGCTATTATGAGAGTCAACTTTACCTCTCCAGAAGCTCTAGGTGAGCTCATAGTACCACCCCCCTGCCACAATACAATAATAATGATATCATATTGAAATATAGATCTCAATAGAAAAAAAATGTCAAATGTTAATAGATGTAATATAATCATGAATTGTGGTTACTCTTACATTGATGCTATTAGGTACTATTAAACTAACATTTACCTCATTCATCACCATTGGTGACTTTCCACGGCCAGCTTGTTGCATATGGCCATGATCACCCTGCCACAATATAAGAATTAAGACATATTAAAAAGGGAAATTACATACATAACAATGTCTCTTAAACGTGATTAATGAAAAGCATGACATATAATTAACCATGTGTATATTATAAAAAGCATGACATAAATAAACTTGATGCAAGAGAAAAATAACAAGTCATCAATCAAAGGTCGAGTTAAAAGTTGTATAAGAAACTTACCCCCATAATAGAAACCCCCGCATATGTTCGATTCAAACTGCAATCGATCAACAAATCTTCACCTGTAGCTATTTTTTGTTGCACATACAAATAAACGATTTCTTTCACGCCCCTCAAATAGGCAATTGGGTAGCTTATGCGTTGACCCTGGTCATGTGCTATTTATAAACCCTACGATATTTCCTTAATCTTTTGGCCTTCCATCAATATACACAGTTGCTCCTTTGTTCAAATTGTTGTCTAGTAGTTCAAAATAATTTGCTTCCAGTCCATATGTCTGCATACTTCATGTATATCCAACCAAGAACAACCATTCATTGCATTTGCAGCATGGAACGACATACTCCATCAATTCAGTTTTAGTGCCATATGACACATTTATTCCATCCATGGAAAATAGCCCCAGTACATGTAAAGAGGATGGAGCAATGTGATAAGTCCTCCCATTGAGGAAGAAATCTGTGTCAACTTGGGGTAGCTCCTTGGGTATCCATCATTTAACAAGATGTCTATACCTCAGGGGAAACTCAATGTCATCTATGCACTTGTTATCATAACCACATGATCATCCTTCAGAAACAAAAATTTCCATGCGTCTATAAAATTTTATCCTTCCCTTTTCACCTCTAGTTGATCTCGACCTATTAGATCTTGTATTAGATGTATCGCTTTCAACCACTTCTGGTCTACCTTCCTCACTTGAGGAAGATAGATTCGAAAAGTACCTATTTGGTGGTAGCTACATTCATTAAAATTGGGTATTATTTATTGCATACAAACATTATTTACGTGGTACTAATACATATAAATTCTCATGCTTGGTATGAGTTGGTGTTGGAAGGGTAGAATTTAACTATGCAAACAATAGGGGTTGCCCCTGGTGAAAAGTATTAATTAGACATGACACAGTTTGGAATAGGGAACCCTTCTTAATCTTGTCCTGATAGCTATTACAGTTTTTAGGTTTTATCAGTTGCATCCGGATCCATCGTTTAGGGTTGAATTGAATGGAATTCTTAGGGTTCAATTGAATGTAATTATTCATGAATGGAATTGAATGGATCATTGTTTAGGGTTACAACCAAACGTTGAGAGGTATATGAGAGATAACAATAGACAAATAATAGGGAAATTAGGGTTTTCAGGTTTTGGCAAAAATCAATAATGCAGTCCTGAGTTTACAGATCTAAGGTGCAAGAATATGCCAGAAATGAGGAAACGTAGAGGATAAACAAAGGAAATGTAGACCTAAAAATGTCATGGAATAATTGTTTAATTTATACTACAATTTCCATTCCACACCCTAGCTATCGTATGGAACCACTAAGGTGAATAAGGATGTATAGAATTATCAGGAAAATTTCTATAACTAAAAGGAAAGGGTAGGATTTACTAAGTATAACACTATTGAAATTTTATGTTGGATCAATTGTTTGAAAACCATAATACTTACTTATGCAACACAAGGAGAAAACATTCATTCTCTAGTCATCAATCCCTCATAATTTCATCCTTCCAGTGCTATTTATTTTGGCATATATATGTCTATACTTCTATCCATTAATTTCCAACAAAGTTTATGTGAATCCATCTTTTAAGTCCATGTTGTAATTTCCAACCCTATACAACCTAATTCATTCTTGCACTTTCTTCCTTTGTTCCACTTGTGAAGATTTTCCTTTTTCTATTAGAGGGTTAGCAGAAACCTTTGGTCTTAATTTGGAGGTACTTGGTAGTGGGGAAGTATGTACAACAAAATCTAAAATGTCAAAATAAATCTTCTCTACTTTTGGCAGAGAATCTAGTTCATGTTTATAAGATAAGATGTTTTTATTAATGTCCAAAAAATGGACATTAAGATAGGTTACTGGGACTATTAATCAAAATAAAAGCTCAAAATAATAAGGAAAGAAAGGAGTCACATAGGAATTTTTGTTGGGTTTCCTAGGATAAATATTTTTATTTTTTTGTATGGCTATGCTTGTCTATCTTTCAACGATTTTTTGCTTCTGGTTATGATGTAATTATTCTAAATGTTATAATATATGATATAACCATTAAAAATTATCACATACTCTATTTGACAAGTTTTTAGGGTCACATAGGATTTGTAGAGCCATTTATGCCCACACCCTAGGGGGATTTGCACCATAAATTGCTAGTAATTTTACCACTTTTTCCAATGTTCCAAAATTCAGTTCCAGATATATCAGAGAGTCCATTCAGTTCATAAATTTATTAGAGAGTCCATTCATTTATTTTAATACTTCCCATATCACTCCCTACCAAATTCGAGACCCTTTTGTGCCATTCAAATCCCCTAGAGTCAAGACTAGTCAAGGGAATTTTTCCCCAAATTATGCCTTTGTTGGGAATTTTTGAATTGGGTCATTACAGCTACTGAAACTTGGATGATTATTATGTATAGAACATTCAAATTAATGTATGGCTATTATTTGGTGGATAAAAAATTCCCCAAGGCCATTGTTAGATATGTTTTATAATTGATCGAGTCCCCAAAATCATTTATAGTGTGGATGGATATTCTTATGTGTGGAATTAGATTTGGTACTCATGGTTTTAGGTGAAAATTTCATTACATGTAACTCTTGTAAAATGGCCATAACATATTTCCATTACAAGGGGGGAAAAGGTTTCCCAAATCTGATTGTGAATGTTGATTTTATCCATATGCATAGAACCTCCTTAAATTTGTCCAGACCTGATTGACCTGTCTCTTATTGTTTTCTAGATTTAGGGATCTTCATGAGATCATGCCCAGATTTCTTATAGTTATGTCTATAATTCTTGTAGCTTGTTGTAGGTCACTATATTATATACATTGCTTATAGATAGGACTATAATGATTGTAGCTTGTTGTAGGTCACTAGCTTATATTTTAGACACTACGCATAATTCCCTTTTGAGGTTGAAAACTGCCCAAATTCAAGAATAATTATTTTGTAGGTAGAATATTGAGGGTTTCCAAGCTTCTTCAATACCTAGAGTGTTGTTACAGGAAGGATGCAAATTAAAGTGCAATACTTGTGTCTGGAACTGTTTTTTATCTTTGTTAAAATGCTGAGAACTTAATTTGGGCACTTTATAACATTTAAAAGGAATGCCTAGACCTTTTCCATATGAGTACTTTTCCATTATATTTTCTTGGAGCATGAGGGTGCTTCAATATATTAATATGTCACAGTAATCTAGGGACTAAAGCACCGTCTCATAAGAGATTAATAACAATAAGGAATGAAAATGGTGTAATAGTGCTATAAAATGAGTAGCCGCTCTGTATAATAAAAAAAAGAATGATGATAAAATACAATGATCATGTTGCAAGTATGAATGAAAAAGCAATTCGAATTCCCAAGGAGGTCATTCGAATTGAATGAGTGAGTCTAGCTTAACTAAATGTAAGCCAGAGTCAACACTCAAGTTAACCACTAATCAAAACCATAATTGACTCAACTAAGCCCTAACTGAACTCGAAGTGCAATAAATGACTGAGCCTAACTGAAAGTAGCTCAGACACATGTCACTGCAAGCTAACCAACAAGTGGTAGTGCATCAATGACTCCAATGAACCTCGATGAGGTTAACTACAGTGTAACTGACCATCAGAAGTGGTTGGAGGCACCCCTGTTGACTTCAGTTCATTAAATAATCAATAAATAATCAATTTAATGAAGGAAGGCTCCTTCACTACTCTGTTTAATTGATTGCAACCATCAGTTAGCAATATGGGGCATTAATGACACTCAGATCACCCCCGGAGTGCTCCAGTTAGCCTCCTCGGATGTAGGAGAAGGCTAAGTTAGCCTCCTTGACTGAAGGTAAGCATGGGTGTGATCTTGCTGATGTCATCTAGTGCTCCTCTGATATCAATTAAGTCAATAAAACTTAGTATATTGGTTTAACTAGGCCAAATTGACCAAAAAGAGTGTGTATGGTGGTAAATGTCTCCAACACCCCCCCTTAAGCTATACTCAAGAGGAGTAGAAAACATAAAATGCATAAAAATGCTAGGGCCCCAAAAACTAAGGACATAGGTCACCTTGTACAATACTGAAACTTAAACAATGCTAAAAAAACAAACTAAGTGAGGAAAAGAGGGAAAACCCAGTGGGAACCCCCCTCCCCCTCAAGCTGAACACTGAAAGTAGTCTGATCACCTTGATGGACTCACCCCCAATAGTGAACGGAACTAAGTGAACTTCTTTTCTGAAAATCTCTTGGTGAAGATGTCTGCAATCTGCTCTTCAGTCGGGCAGTATTGCAGAATGATGGTCCTGTCATGCACTAGCTCTCTGATATAGTGCATGTGTATCTCTACATGCTTGGTACTCTGCCTGGTAAATAGATCTGTGGATATATTAATAGCACTTTGATTTTCACAAAAGAGGACAGTGGAAAAAGTACTACCAAGATCAAACTCTGAAAGAATGCCTTGCAACCAAACTGCTTGGATGCAAGCATTCACTGCTCCTCAATACTCGGCCTCTATTGAAGATAAAGCTATGGCAGCCTTCCTTTTGCTAGACCAGAAAATGGGGCCACCACCAAACATGAATACATATCCAGAAGTAGACTTCGATCAATAGACTCACTCACCCAATCGGAATCTGTGTATCCAACCATCTCTAGCTCGGAGTATGCAGCATAGTGAATGTCGTAGATCCTGGTTCCCTGAATATACTAGAGGATCCTCTTGGCTGCCTTCCAATGAATATCATGTGGCTGCTGCATGTATCTTGATACAGCATTCATGCCATAATAGATATCAGGCTGAGAATGTGTCAAGTACAACAAGCTACCAATCAGTTGTTGATAAATAGTGCAGTCCATGGGAGGTGTGCTTTTTCCTTCTTCAAGGATGATCCCTGAAAGGAAAGGGAATGGTGCAGGCCTACATTAAACCATGTTAAAATTTAATAACATGTATGATATGTATTTGGATTGAGTAACCATTATCCCATCAGAATTTTGCTCAATTTCGAGCCCCAAATATTGTTTTAAGAGCCCCAAATTGCTCATTTCAAATGCATTGTGGAGAGCAGTTTTGATGGATGAAATAGAAGCAAATGTGCTACCTATGATCATTAATTCATCAACATATAAAACAATAATAATAAAATTACCATCAGAATACTGTATATACACATTTGGATCTGATCTACGCCTTTGGAAGTTTTGCGAGAGAAGGAAGGCATCCATCTTGGAATACCACTCTCTTGGGTCCTGTTTTAACCCGTATAGTGACCTTTTTAGCTTGCAAACCAAAGATGGATCAGAGATGTAGCCCTCAAGCTGCTTCATGTATATCTCCTCATGAATATCTCCATGCATAAAGGCTGACTTAACATCCATATGATGCACTTCCCAGTGCTTAGATGCTGAAATTGCCAAAACTAGGCAGATGGAGTCCATTTTTGCAACCGATGTAAAAGTCTCATGGTAGTCCACACCTTGGACCTGAGAGAAACATTTTTCCACCATACTTGCCTTATATTTTTAGGTGTTTCCATCAGCAGCAACCTTGGTCTGAAACACCCACTTTCATTGAGCCAATTTCCCTCCCGGAGGAAGAGAAACTAGCTCCCAAGTAGTGTTTTTTTAAAGAGAATTCATCTCTTCATCCATGGCAACTTGCCATCTCGGATCCTTCCAAGCATGGTAGTAGGATTTTGGGTCTGAAATAATCATGAAATGGTAAGTTTTAGACAGAAAATTATTAGGACAAGAGAGTGCAATACCTGTTCTTTGGAAATCAAACCGGGTTCTCCTTGGATCATCCGAATTTCCAATGTTATGTCCTACGGAGGAGAGTGTCTGTCAGGCCCATGTGGGAAGATGATTTTGTACTTCAGGTTTGGATTCAGCATTTGATGTTTTCTGTACACTGATATCAGAAATTATAGGATCCAAATCAGGGTCATCACCCCCAATTTCATCATCCAAATATTCAGTAGAATAGGAAGGAAATCAGCAGTTTTCTCCTTCACTAGTTCCACCTCCTGAAGAGGCTCATCGCACTTGACACTCCTTTCGATGATGATTTTTTTTGTTTTGATATACAATAGCTTGAAACCTTTTGATTCATCAGGATACCCAATAAACATACATTCTATGCTTTGCGGTTGTGAAGCCCTTCTTTTATCAAGTGGAATTCGGGCCCATGCAGTGGACCGAAACACCCATAGGTTCGACACATCTGGCTTGTGTCTGAAGTATGCTTCGAAAGGGGTCTTCCCTTTCACGAATGAGTGTGGCACTATGTTCTGAATGTATGATGTATCATGCATGACTTCATCCCACAAATTTCCATCCAACTTCTTTGATTCCAACATACAGGTGGTCATCTCCTTGAGAGACCGATTCTTCCTTTCTGCTACATCGTTCTGCTGGGGAGTGTAGGGAATTGAATGTTGTACCTGAATACCACTTTCGGAGCATATTTGAAGCAACTCATTACTGACATACTCCCCACTATTATCATATCTCAATATCTTGATCTTAAGCCTAGAGGCATTCTCGATCAAGGTCTTTAGTTCAGTGATTTTTTCACATACTTTAGACTTCTTTTTGAGAAAGAAGACCCATGTGTATCTTCAAAAATCATCAATAAAAGTCAGAAGATACCTTGATCCATTCATGGATGTGACAAGCATAGGACCTCTGATATCATAATGTATCAGCCCCAAGATGCATGTAGCTATGTTTGCCTTCCCCCGATCGAACTTGTGCTCAGGGTGCTTTCCAACCACACAGCCCTTACAAATTCATGTGGTTTCCTTGATGAATGAGAGGCCTTCAACCATGGATTTTTTCTGTAATTGTTGTAATTATTTGAAATTGAGATGGCAAAACCTCTCATGCCACAACATACTAACTTCATTTCCATGAGTTAGCAGTGTGGTGGGCTTTGCATCCACCACAAAGTGGGAAAACTCATAGGCTTTTGCATGATGGTTTGCAAGGCCTTTAGCAACAAGTTTCCCGGATGCAAGTTCTATTATCTCAACATCATTCAGGTTGAAAGATACTCTCTTAGGCACTCCTGTATGTGTCATTTGATAGACACTAAGGATATTTGATGCCAGAGACGGTACATACAAAACATTTGAAAAATATCCATTCTCAATATCAACCCTACCTTGTCCTTCTGAAATGATGGTGGAGTCATCTCCCATGTGGATGGGGATGGATTTGTTTGTCTCCAAAGATGACAATGAGTCTCTTTCAGCCATCATGTGGTTCGAAGCTCCAGAATAAATCAAGAGTGCTTTGGACTTTGAAGTGCTTTCCATGAGGGAATGACCTTTTTCATGTTGTGGTTCCCGATCTTGTTGATCTCTCCTCCAATAGATTTTTAGAATATTGATGTGATTTCTTTCAAGGAGAGAGGTAGGTTAATCAAGCTTCTTCTTCATGCAGGAATGTTCAGGGTGGAATCCCTTCCCACAGTATGAACACTTGACTTTTTCCTTTCCATGATGCCTTTTTCCTTTGTTCTTCATTGAGCTGGAAGACTCATCATGCTGCTTGTTTTCAACTTTAGGCTTAGGAGCTTCGAATTTAATTTTTGGGTTCTTCTGCTACTTTCCTTTACCCTTCAGATCTTTGGGTCCCGAGACATGGAGGGCTTAATCACGGGAGGATCTGATGATCCCCATCTGGACAAGCTTATCATGTTCACTTGTTAGGGACTCGATGAAGGCACTGAGTGTAGGTATCTTCCATCCATGGGTTGTGAGATTCCCTGCACGAAATGTAGAGACAAAAACTAAATAATCAGCTCTAATTTTGGAGAGTATGGCGAGGATGAGCTGATCATCCTCCTTCTCCACTTTGCATTGCTTCAACAGTAAGACAATGTGCTTGAACTTTGTGAAAAAGTCATTCAAGGTCTCGAAATTGGAAGGATGGAGAGACATCAATACATTTTCAAGCTAGTAAAATCTCAAATCATCCTACTTTCCATGCAGGGTTTCCAATTTGTCCCAAATTTCCTTTGGAGTCTTCAATCCCAAAATATGGAAAAGAAGATCCCGAGAAACAGAGAGGCACATGAATCCAAATGCTTCATCTTTCTTGTTCAAGAATCTAGCTTTGTCTATCACAGAAGAAGGCTCTTCTTCAGTGTCCATAGTGACCCTATAGAGTCCCCTAGCATGTAGATGGATCTCCATGTCTGCTTTCCATGAGTGGAAATTGAACAGAGTCAAAATATCTACGGAAGAAGCCATTTGAATCTATTGGAGCGAATGCTTTCACCTGTTAAAAACCTAAAAATCAAAACAAAAGGGGCACCGTAAGGTCAGACATCCTGCACATTTTGGGCTTTCATCACACCCAACATAGTCAATCAAGCAAGCTTGATCAACAATTTCCTTACTTGGGGTATTAAGTGGCTTCTGGTGCAGTGCTGGATTTTTGAGCTATTGCTCAACTTTCAAGCAAGATCTGTCAAAAACCTTGTTTTTGAGAGATCTGAGCTTTGTCCTACTGTGAGCTTTGATACCATATTAATCTATCATAGTAATCTAGGGACTAAATCATAGTCTCATAAGATATTAATAACAATAAGGCATGAAAATGGTGTAATACTGCTACAAAATGAGAAGTCACTTTGTATAATTAAAAAAAAAATGATGATACAATACAATGATCATGTGGAAATCATGAATGAAAAAGCAATTCGAATTCTCAAGGAGGTCATTCGAATTGAATGAGTGATTCTAGCTTAACTGAATGTAAGCCATAGTCAACACTCAAGTTAACCACTGATCAAAACTCTAATTGACTCAACTAAGCCCTAACTGAAGTCGAAGTGCAATAAATGACTGAGTCTAACTTAAAGTAGCTCAGACACATGTCACTGCAAGCTAACCAACAAGTGGTAGTGCATCAATGACTCCAATGAACCCCGATTTGGTTAACTGAAGTGTAGCTGGCCATCAGAAGTGGTTGGAGGCACCCCTGTTGACTTCAGTTCATTAAATAATCAATAAATAATCAATTTAATGAAGGAAGGAACCTTCACTGCTCTTTTTAACTGACTGTAACCATCAGTTAGCAATATGGGGAATTAATGACACTCAGATCACCCCCAGAGTGCTCCAGTTAGCCTCCTCGAATGTAGGAGAAGGCTAAGTTAGCCTCCTTGACTGAAGGTAGGCGTGGGTGTGATCTTGCTGATGTCATCTAGTGCTCATCTGATGTCAATTAAGTAAATAAAACATAGGATAGTGGTTGAACTAGGCCAAATTGACCAAAAAGAGTGTGTATGGTGGTAAATGTCTCCAGCACAATATGACAAGATGATGTATTTATCACAGAGAACCATAAAGCATGAGTGCATATTGCATATTTATCTTTTCTTTATATATTATTATTGGATTGGTTTATTTATACAATGCATTATGCAATTTCACACCTTAAGGAATGCCTAGACCTTGGTTTTTCCTCTCTATTTTTGTTTGTATGTTCTTGCTACACAGGACTTTAGTTAGTAATATTCTTAAAACTACTTTACAGACGTTAATTTTCTATGGAGGTTTACCTCCCATGTTCAGGTATCCTATTTGATAACTTTTTGGAAATGATAGATTTTCTAGTGTTATCTATGATGAACAAACCAATTATTGATTATTTTATGAATTTGGTAAAAAAATGTTTGTTTGTTTTCATTTTAACATAGGCAAGTATAATTATATTGATATATAAAAGTTGGATCCTAATTATTCAATGGAAGAAACAAATTTTCTATTGCATAGCAAGTCCAAATCCAAAATTCTCAGGGATTGCAAAAGAGGATTATAAGAATGTCTAAACCTATATACCCTTCTAAATTTCCTTCCTATCAAAGTGCACTGATAGTATACAAAAATATGGTACTGTTGGGTGAAAGCATGCCCACTTTGGGCTTCCTCCATGGCAATCTCTTCAATTTTTTTAGCTTCCATTTCCATGCTATGTGGGAACATGGTCTACAAGATCTACATAGGCCTATTGTACTTCCAAATATTTTATCAATCCTTCCTTAACCGAGCCTGTGGAATCATGAAACCTTCCTAAGATATCATATATATTACTACTAGAGAATTAATTAAATGTCTGGTAACTATGCAAATATGTTGTAAACACACTTCAATTATTCTATTTAAAAGTGCATATATGTGTGTAAAATAACCAAAAACAACAAGCATAAAGTTTGAAAATTAGTTATCGTGACCATAGTACCTTAAATTCCATGGGTGATGGAATAGAAAGATAATTAAGTGGGACTAATTCCCCATATTAATTAATTCATAAATTCAAGCAAAGTAAGAAAACACATAAAACCAATTATATTTCTAGCTCCCAAACAAGATGTTACCTTTATGTTAGCTGCAAGTACTACACAATTTGGAGAAATCAAATTCGATATCAAAGTACTCCAAAGGATCAAATTTCTTCCAGAGCACCTTCTCTCACCAAGTCCACGGATGGAATTACATGGATAGGATAAGAGTGACCTATAACTCTCACTAAGTAATATGCTCCCTCATACTCACTCAAATAGAAAAAAATGTTAGACGAGAACTCAAGCAATGAATCCATCCGTAATCCTCACTCCCCCTCTAGCTAGCTTTTATAGGTTGAGATTTTATAAGCTAGCTTTTATAGGCATTATTTTGAAGGGTTCTTATAGAAGCAAGGAGTCGTTGCATTTAAAACAAGAAAAGGGTTCTTATACAAGTCCCCCTTTTTAGCATGGCATTTAAACATAGAATATTATCATGGGAAAATAGATTCACAAGTAAAAAAAAAGTGGAATCACCCACAATTCATTTAGGGTACATAAGTCCTTATTCTCAAACTCATTGGTTGACCTTGATGCTTGAAGTGATGGTAAGTGATGTTTTTGTTGTGAAGTCACCTACAGTAAGTTAAAAATGAAAGATTCCTATCTAATTAGAAAATGAAAGACTGAAACAAAACCATAACAGTAATAAAGTGCATAAGAAATCATGAACAATGGTACAAACAAAAGTAAGTTTGATTTGGACTCTTTCTTATACTAAAAAAAAATTTCAGATCAGACCTTGTCTTCTTAGAGACAAGTCACTGAAATAGAATAGGTCTTGGCCCTTACCTGAGGGCATGGACATACCTGTGAGAGAGAGAGATGGGTGTTGTAGAAAAGTTTAGATAAGAAGGTATACTAGTCAAGACAACCAAAAAAATAAATTCAAGATATTAACCAGTACAACCAACAAGTGTATAACCCAGAAGAACAGTCTAGGGAAGTGATACAACATTCTATACAAACAATGGTCCAACCAAACCATCCAGGCACAATTAGAGACCATATCGAACAACTAGGCATCAATTTAAACATCCCAACAAGCTAACAATGTGCTCAAACAACTGCTTCACCCACAAGACAAAGGTGTACCAACAAGGTGGGGGAAACAACCCTTTTACTCACAAGATCAAGGTTTTGGATTGTCATCTGGGCCATATTTTTATATCTTCTTGGTAGACCAATCTTGTAGGTTTGATGAAGGGTCTCTCTATTGTTTGATGTTCCCTTAAATAACCCTAAAAAAAGACATCAAAATTACTCATAGTATGTACCCATATCAAACAACATAAATCATTGGAACATTCTTGTTTAGTATGGTGCATTAGAACAACCATGTCGGTTGCATAGCATTATTATAAGTCGATGAAATAACTCAGACCATGTGCCTCATATGTCAAACCTTAGGCCTTGTTGTAGTATTTCAACCTTTATTAATACTTGTCTATCAAACCAAAACATGTTAGGGATGACCTAACAGCACTATTTTTTTACATATGAAATAAGGAAGAGATAACATTTAAATATTCAATTTAAAATGTTCTCTTACCAACAGTTTAGGTTCCCTTCATTGTTGTCCAAAATACAGTCAACCAAATTCCTAAAGTATATTATAAGTGGCCAAGAATTTCATGATGATTTCTTGCTGAGGTTATCACAACACACATTCTATTATTTTATTATGGGATTCCACCAAATTGCACATAGAGTTCTAAAAAGAGATCACGTCATCCATAAATCCAATCTTTCATCAAAAACCTTACCTCTTAAATGTTAAAAGATGCCATCATTTTTAGCGGGAACAAGTACAACAAGAAAAGGCACAATGGGCCGCTAAGCGAAAGAGAACAGTCCAAAAGGGTAGAAGTCCCCTATACTAGACCAAATACACATGCTTACCCTAAATAAATTTTTGATGTGAAGGTGTAGTTCACCAAAATAAATGATCATATGAAAGGGTTCAAGGGGAAAGTGGATGTAATATACTGTGACATTTACAGCCTCACCCAATTCCTAAGGTCAGGTGACTTAATCCATGGTATTTTCTTGAAAAACAAGTAATTATTAAATTATTATGTGAACTATCAAAGCAATTATCTACTATTATGTTTTCCCATCCAACTCAATTTATATAACTTGTGGATTATCCTATCCCGTTGGATTTACAGCCTCACCCCTCCTCCTAGATTCATTAACTCTACTTTAATATCCATTCCTTAACTCTCCTCTCCTCTAATATCAAATCAGGGTACTCACTGATTTGGGGGGCATGTTGTTGGCCTCTGCGTGAGCTCTGCAAACCCTCAGACTGTTGCTAACCCTCCTCTTCCTAAGCAAAGCTCCCTCTGCCTATGGAAATTAATCATCCTCTTCTGCATGACCTTTGGTAGCAAATGTCGACCTCATGCAACACTTGACAAATCATGACTTCGACCTCATGCATCAAAGGAAAATGCAAAGGAAAATCACAAATTGTGACTTCGACTTCACGCAGCTCTACCTGTGCAAATTAATCCTCCTCTTCTATGAGACCTCCGAAAGCAACTGTCAACCTCATGCAATACCTGAAAAATCGTGACTTCGACCTCACACAGCACCTGACAGACAATGGTTTAAAATCAAATCGTGTCTTTGACCTCCAACAACAAATGACAGGGAAGGGTTGAAAGGAAAAGGAGAAAACAAGACAAGATCAAGATAGAGCTGACAGAGTATGAAAGTGCGTAATTTAGGATGTCGCTTTTATAGAGAGATGCCTCCACCTCCAAAGAATGTGCACACAAATATCCTTAATTTTTCTAAACAAATGAAATTGTTCTAAACAGGTGAGAATGTGAGTTTAAAGGAATACATTGCAACACTATGTTTTTAAAAAGAAAATATCTAGTCATGTAGGTATATATATAGTCATGTGTAATTTTTGAAAAGTCATGTTATATATAGAAAATATATAGTCATATATAGTCATATATATATAATGTTATAATTTTTGAAATAACACAACTTTTTAAAATGACGTGACCTTTTAAAATATGAGTCTATAATAACCTCCACATTTGACTCCTGTGCCACGTCTGCCACATTATATTAACATTTCAAAAGAAGGGAAACATTTGAAATTACCCATCCATATAAATTTCTCAAGATGTTGAAATTCCTATGCTATAAATTTCAACTCATCATTCACAATATTGGAAATTTGATCAATTATAAACACTCACTCACTCATGTCATGCACTCATTGGTTAGTTGTGCAATATGACTACAAGGCACTAACCATCAATATGTGACTCTAACCCTCGAGTCCCAAAGCAATCTAAAGTCTGACATTGTGTCAAAAACTATGACTATAACAAAAAAGAACAACTACTAGTCTACTACTAGGCTTGAAACGAGCTTGAAACTCTGTGCCTACTACCTATGTGAACCTCGATACCAATGTACATTGCCTATATTTTATCACCATATTCTTCATCATCATCATCTTCATTGTCATCATCATTAGCATCATCATCATCATCATTAGCAGCAGCATCATCATCATCATCGACATCATCATCATCATCATCATAACCATCATCATCATCTGCATCATCATCATCATCATCATCATCACCACCACCATCATCATTAGCATCGTCATCACCATCATCCTCGTCATCACCACCATCATCATCATCACCATCATCGACATCATCATCACCATCATCATCATGGCCATCATCCTTAGCATCATCATCATCACCATCATTATCATCATCATTTACATCATCATCACCATCATCATCCTTAGCATCATCATCATCATCATCATCTCCATCATCATCATCGTCATCGTCATCATCATCATCATCTCCATCATCATCATCATCATCATCATCATCATCATCATCATCATCATCATCATCTCCATCATCATCATCATCATCATCATCATCATCATCATTGATATCATCATCGCCATCATCTTGCATTGACATCATCATCACCATCATCATCATCACCATCATCCTCAGCATCATCATCATCATCATCACCATCACCATCATCAACATCACCAACATCATCATCATCATCATCGACATCATCATGTCCATCATCATCACCATCATCCTCATCATCATCATCATCCTCATCATCATCATCATTAGCATCATCATCACCATCATCATCATCATCATCATCAACATCATCATTTTCATCATCATCATCAACAACATAATAATCATCAATATCTCCATCATCATCCTCATCGTCATCATCAATATCATTGACCTGTGATCATCATCAGCATCACCATCATCGATCATTGTCATCATCATCATCACCATCATCCTCATCATCATCATTGACAACATCATCATCATCATTGACATCATCGTCTCTGCCATAATCATCATCATCATCATCCTACATTGACCTCGTCATCGTCATCATCATCACCATCATCCTCAACATCATCATCATCATCACCAATAGCATCATCATTGTCATCATCATCACCATCATCATCACCATCATCCTCAACATCATCGTCGTCATCATCATCACCATCATCCTCAACATCATCATCATCATCATCCTCATCATCCTTATCATCATCATCATCATCATCATCATCATCATCATCATCATCATCCACATCATCATCACCATTGCCATCGCCATCATCATCATCATCATCATCTTCGCCATCATCATCATCATCATCATCAACAACATCACCAACATCATCATCATCGTCATCTACATCATTGTGTCCATCATCATTACCATCATCGTCATCGTCATCGTCATTAGCATCATCATCATCATCACCATCATCATCATCATCATCGTCAACATCATCGACATCATCATCGTCGTCATCATCATCATCGACATAATCATCATCAATATCGCCATCATCATCATCATCATCATCAATATCATTGACCTGTTATCATCATCATCATCAATATTGACATCATGATCATCATCGCCGTCATCATCATCATCATCACCAACTTAATTTCAAGGAATGAGGTTGCAAGCATCACCGCTCATTGTGCAAAAGTTCAACCATTAGAACTTTCTTGAATTGATCATTAAATCGGTCTTGACTCATATAAATATTTAATTCATATTATCAAATTTGTCTAAGAAGATTTCAGTGAATTCTATAATCTTTATACCATTACAATATTAACTCCACAACCATTTCCATACATAAGTGAGCATGAATGTTTCTTCACAAGTTTATGATTAACACAAACTTGTAACAAGTGTAATGATGAGGAATTGTATAAGTTCTACAATCTTTAACATTTATGTGATTATATCTCTTTGTATTGTGATGTCTCTACTTTACTATTAAGTTCACTCTCATGGGTCATTTGTCTAAACATCTATTTATCAATTGATTCTCTCTACAAACTACACAAAGATTTGGATTATTGTTTTATGCTCACATTGTCCACTATTTAAGTTAATTGGTCTGTTTGTTTATGTCATAAAATAATTGCAACATAACTCCTAAGATATTATTTTTAATGATAGGGAATGACCCATTTAATTTCGACAAATACAATTGATCATAGCCAAAATTGAATAGAAAGAAGAATAATAGATATCACATTCATCATGTATACTTAGCATGATAAATATTTTAATAAATATAAGAAACCATTTTTTGCATTAATTTTCTTAAATCTAGTGTATACTTAAAATTAAATAACTCCAATGAAATGATTTACTTTGTTACAATTTTAACTTTACCATAGGTAATATTGTACTTCTCTCTTATCAACTCCATTATTAAAACTTTGTCATTGAGTATTAGAAACTATTAAATGCAAGGTGTTCTATGTTATAATATTTTATAGATCTTATTACCTCATAAGATTTCAACTTATTTATAGATATTGATCTTTATGATTTATGTTGTATAAGATTTATGATATAACTTAATATTTGGATTAATACTTGATTGTTTAATTATATACATTTAAAGAGAATTGATGTCTACTTGTTGATAATATATGTGAGAGATGTTAATGTAAATTATTTTTGTGTTCATTAATAAATTTATTTTCATGTTCTGGAGTGTTTCTCTCTTTGAATGTTTTAACCATGTAAACATTGATGTAGTGTTCTTTGACCTATGTGTGAACAAAAACCTAAAGAAATTCAACCAATTTAAAAGGAGGATTATTGAGACTCAGACATGCAGTGAGTTGCAAGGATTCAATTGACTTAGGATTGATTCCATTGGGCCTCCATCCCATACATGTATGCTTTCACGACAAGTGTTTAACAAAAAAAAGTGATGCCATGACACCGTTTATGCTCGCTTTTCTAAGTTGCTTGGTATGTAGGAATTTGTTTTAATGTTTTATGAGTTGTGTATTAATTTTTCTTAGGTTCCCAAGCCTTATCATTCTTACATCTCTCAAGCTTGCATTACAGGTGGATGCCCCAATATGGCTATGACATAGTCTAAGTAGTTTTTTTTGTATAATGAAGTGTGCTACAACTTGAAAAAATACAATAGAATATTTGTTATGTTATTGAGCTGTAAAAATTAATGATACATATATGACAATTTAATGTGTTCAAATTAAGTTTTATTGATAATATATCATTTTTTCATGTAAATATATCATTTTTTTGATAATATATCATTTTTTACATGTACATGAAGAGATAAAGTATAAAGATGAGATAGCTTATAACCTTACGGGTGGTATCTACATGTTTAATGTTTGGATATTATGCTTCTTGAAGAAATTAATTTGATAGGATAAAATAACTATGGAATGGAAATGTTATGTATTATAATGGGTTATAAAGTGATGTCAATGCATTGTGTTTATAAATGATTTGATTATGTGATATATAAATGGAATAATAGTATTAATATTGATTATATTAAAAAGATTATTGTAATACATATTTTAATTTATGTTATCATTATCATATAATAATCTAACTACGGTAGGAATGTATTTCTTTTTTTAATAATTTTTTAGTGATAATAACCAAAATAATTATGTTTATTCATAACAAGTCCATGGATAGGATTAAGTAAAATTTAAATTTATTTACAAATAGTAAAAAATATCAATTAATAAAGGATAAGGACTAAGTTGAATGTCTTTAACATAAACTCTTCATTATTCATGTGAACTTAGTTTCTTTCGAGCTACTTCAAAACTTAGGGTGATCATTCTTACTTCTTCCATCCTAGTTGTGTGGGAGGTTGACATCTTGTTATGTGAGCGTTATGAAGGTATTGTTGTGTGAGTGTTCCATATTGTGCATTAAGACCTAGGTGTGTTTATAAATGCAATATATTTGGTGATATTTCATATAAATACATACCATTGTGTTGTGTAAAATTAATGATGATGATAATAGCCAATGAAATGATATTTTTGTGTCTTTGATACGCTTACTATAAGTAATTGTTCAGTGATAATTTTATATATAAAGAACCATAGGATATATAGCATGACCATTTAAACCAACAAAGAATCAACATGAAAGATGCTGAAGATGATGAAGATGATGATGATGACGAAGATGATGATGGTGATTGTGATGACAATGATGATTGTGATGACGACGATGACGATGATGAAGATGACGATGATGATGACAATGATGATGATGATGATCATCATCATCATCAATATCATAACTATGCATTTCCTTAATGAGCTTCTCTTTGTTTCGAGAATAATTTAATATTCTTTACTAAACAGGGCCAACCACGTGAAGGTGGAAGCTCTTATGGCTCCTCCCCCGCTCGCATCACTCTCAATTCTCCATAACCCAAAAAAATATATCTAAAACAAATTTGTTATATAAATATATGAAAACATACAGGAAAATGTAAATAACAGTAATTAAATAAAAATATATAAACTAGATGTCAATTACGATCATCATCATCATCAATGATGAGGATGATCATGATGATGAATAGGACGATGAATATGATTATCATGGTGTTGTTGCTGCTGTTGTTGATGGTGATGATGCTGATGATGATGATGACGAGGATGAGGATGAGGTTGATGATGAAGATGATGATGATGACGAAGATGGTGATGACAATGACGACCATGATGATCATGATGATCATGATGATGATGACAATGATAATGACGACGAATATTATGATGGTGACAATGATGATGACGACAATGATGATGACGATGATTACGATGATGAAAATGGATATTGTGATGATGGTTATGACGACGATGATGATAACGATGGTTTAAACAAAACTAAATAGTTGTAAACATAATACATTATGCAAAAATATGTTCTCACATACGTCAGAGATTCCAACATTGCTAAAATGTCATTCAGATTCTTCTTCAGATAACTCAACATCTGTATCATCATCTGGTTTTGAATCTCTATCGTTGAAAAGATCGCTCATATCATTGTAATTATCAAAGTCATTCTCGGTTAGATATTCATCACCATTATCATCAATGTCAATTTCATTTTCTGCTACATCCTCTGGATGATCAACCTCTTGATCAAATTCTTCATCTGACACATCTACGTCCACCTCCAACTGCTCCTAATCTACATCACCTTCTTCTTCAACATTGTCTTCTTCCTCAACTTCATTATACTTGACCGATATTCCTCTTGGATTGTATCTAACAATGTACGACCAACCTGCTTTACCTGGAACCTATGAGTAAAAGACTTGCTCACATTGACTTGGTAGAACATAAGGATATGTAACTGGTTCAAGCACCCTTTTATTAACCATGGTAAATCCATTGGCATGCTCAATAACAGTTCTTTCGAGATCACATTCATTCATTCGTAACCTGTACCATTTGACCTAAAACAGAACTACTTTAAAGGAATTAAATTTACACTCAAGTATATCTTCCAAATAACCATAGTACCTATTTTCAGATACTTATGGATGCCTATCACTTCTAGAGGAAACATTAGTGACTTGAAAAACTGTAGTTATCCCACAATCAAATGTTTTCCTCTTGTCATCCAACTTTTTTATGCGAAATTTATGACCATTGCACCACATAGCATTGTGATGTATTAGTTGCATCATGCACGAATCTGTAAATAAGTATATAAGAAGAAATAAACGAGAGAAATATTTTGATACAATGTGAAACAACGAAAAAAACAAGTAGGGTAAATATACTTGCCTTTTTATCATTTAAACCGCATGCTAAATCAAAGGCTTTACGTAAGTTCAAAATATTCCTCTCAATTACGATGCATTGTTTTAATGATTTTACTAACCCCTTCCCATGTTAATGTACCATAGTATTTTGTACATAGTTCAATCCATTCCTCCATCCAATCAATATTTTTTTCAATGTAAAAATGTATTGCATCCCACACGCGACCAACTATATGAAAAAAACAATCAAGAATTTTAAATTAGCTATCATTAAAGGCAATTAAGTTTACCTTAAAATACTGATGGAATAATAAAAATTACATAAATCGAAAAAATAATTGTATAATAAATAAAATGTACACCATTCTCCCTACCTTTCACTTTCCTCTTTCTACCTTTCCCCGACAGGACCTCCCCTTGAAATTTGTTGATGGAATCGACATGCCAAATGCGAGGCAGATTGATATTTTTTGCTAAATTTTGAAGATACTGACTAATGTACACCATGGATTGATATAGCATATAGCCATGCACCATAGAAACCTCAGGGCATGCTCTTTGTCTAACAAAAGCCTTCAATGACTTCAAATTTATTTCCACCGTCCACATTGACCTTGATTTTATAGGTCCACACAATTCAATCTCCTCAACTTAGTGTATGAGATAGTGTTCTTGTGCATTGAAAAATGTTGGAGGTAAATACCTATGCATTTCACACATTAGACGATGAATTTCTCTCTTCCAATATCTAATATATTCTTTATGGATTTATTTAGATGAAAGCCACCTACAAAAGATGCAAGAAAATAACATGAATGATCAACCAGATTGAGGCATATAATATATATTAAAGTTCAAAGCTATAAAACATAATATGTCAATAAGCAATGCAACCAAAAGAACATCGAACATTTTTCATGCATATAAAATTGTTACACACATTATGTATTTACCAAGATCATATATAACTTGTTTTATGTTTTCATCAAAGCTATCTGGGAGAGCCAGAGGTAGAACGTACTGTAGAAAAAATAAAATCATTATCTAATGTTTCCAAATAGGAGAGAACAATTAATAAAAAGATTTACTTAATGTAAATTATATACGTAAATAATTGCCTTAATGAATGTATTCCAGTCATGAGTTTTAACACTGCCAAAATCACCTTTTTGGGTTAAGATATTTTTTATGTTCGACGAAAACCTTGCCGGAAACCTTATTTTATGAATGACCTATTTTATAGCATTGCTTTGTTGCTCCATCAATAACATGGAAGACTAATATTCTAGTTCCCATTTCCATCATTGGAAATAATTACACTTTGCAATGCATGATTGGCTTCTGCAATGTCACTACAAATTTTTCCAATTTTATCTTTGTCTGACCTTCCATTTAATGTCTTCCATATCATTTATGTTATATTCTTCCCGATATGCATTGTATCAAACGAATGAGCTACTTGTAGGTGCTCGTAGTAAGGAAACCTATTGAATTGTATGGGATAACTCTTCATTCCTCGAGGAAACCCATTCATGCCTAAAATACATTCATTAAACATAAACGAAAACACATTAACAATAGTTCATTACACCCATGGTAGAGAAGATTCAATAAAAATATAAAAATCATAATATTACATGAAGTACATATTGTATGTTGCATATACAATTTGCATACCTCGACAATGTCTGTTATATTCCAACTTCCATAGGTGAGGTGTCATTCTTCGTGATTTCTTTGAATTATCTTCTTTACCATTGAATTTTGTTTTTTCGATAGTTCTGTACCTATGGTTCTTAGGGAGGAAGTGCTTGTACTCATTGAACACCTCCTTTGCTAAACTTCTTGAATAACGAGATTTTATCCTAGGACCACATACTGGACATGCAAATTTTCCCTTTGTTTGAAGACCTATCATGGGGGCTTCACTTGTTGACCAATATCATATCATGTTAGTTCATATTGTTGGTTTTAAAATTGTCAAAAATCTAACCAATATATTGCAGGTATTGTGGGGGATGAGGGGTTTAAGGTGGGTGTGGGTAGGGTGGTTTATAAGGATTGAGGTATAAAAATGGGTGGGGGGGAGGTTTTAAGTAATGGGAGGGGGTTTCAACAAAAAGAGTTTGGGTCAATATTTCTTGAAATTAAGGGTATTATTTAACATCCCACAATTGCACATGCTATGTGAGAGGTTCACTAAGTGAAGTCCCTGTGAGACCTATGAGATATATGTATTAATGTTTGGCGGCATCAAAGAATTATTAATTTAAAATAAAACAAAATGCATGTTTTTAACCTTAAAAGCATATAATTTTGACGACGTTCAACATAAAGTTACATACTACAAAAATGTGTTAACCCTGGAGCGCCATGAATTGTCCATGCAAGTATTCCATGGAACTGAAATTGTTTCTGCCCTATTGGTCTAGATATGTCATAAATAGTGATTCCATCCCATATCTTCAATATCTCATCGATAAGAGGCTCAATATATACATTCATATCTTTAACTTGGTACTTACCTAATTGATCAATAAACATGCAATATTGCTATTTAGTTATCCGTCCAAACGTATAAAAGGTGTTCCCATGAAGCAATTAAACAAATAACTTTATGACATAATATAATTACAGTTTCCAAAAAAATACCTGGAATAATCCTTACCAACATTGTGTTCTCTCTCTTAATGGTCATCCAAGGAGGTAAGTTATTGTTTATGACGAAAACAGGCCACACAGAGTAAGTAGAATGAAGCTCACCGAATGGATTGAAACCATAAACTGCCAATGAAATTCTAACATTACAAGGTTCATCTTTAAAAATTGGCCATTTTTCTTCGATGTTCTTCAATGCAGAACCATCTGCATGCATTCGAAGAACACCATCTTCACTTCTGTTCTTTCCATTAAAATCCATAAACTCTGTTATACTTTGGCACCTAAATAGTCGTTGGAAACGTGAAATTATGGGAATATAATGAAGAACTTTGCAAGGGACCTCTTTTGTTAATTGATCAGTTCGATATCTACTAATTTCACATTGTGGTTATTTTTTTTCTAATGCATACTGTCCATAATATATAATATGATCATTAGGACATGCATCAATAGATTGATACCCCACTCCAATTTCTTTCATAATCAAGAATACCTCTCAGGTTGTGCATGGTAAATTATTTGATGGTGGTGATAGAAATTCACCCAACAATATGCAACATTGACAAAAAGTGAATTGTAAACAATATACGTCATAAAAAATTCATATCCCTAATTTACGAATTAATTAACACTAAAAATAGAGGAAAATAATCAACTTTACATACCTTAGGATCTGTGTGAAACCAGTGTTTGATAAACCATTCAAAACCTTCAAGTTCACCAACAACAATATAGTAGATAGAATATTCGTTGTTGAGCCTTCATAAAGAGGTTCTTGGGACTTCTCTAGTAGAGGAACATCATGAAAATCATGGAGGTTGTCCTCATCGAATGGACCAAATGTGTCTTGTAGAAATCTATTTATCTCCTCTTCACCATTAGAATCAGTAATTTCATCTTTGTCCATAGGATCATTAAGAAATTTGTCTTCAATAGCATGATCACCATGCTCCTCATCTTATAAAGCAGTATTTGTACTATTATGTGGCAAATAGCTCTGTGGCGATCGACGTCTTGGGGGCATTGTCTTTATATTTACAAACAATGCAATAACGTTAGTGTATAATATACAACACATATTTAAGATGATAAAAAAATTGTGAATACAGTATCAGTACTATTACAAGATGTACAATATGTAATGAATAACGTCTTACCAATGGATGCTATTCATACCCCCTTCAGCATGCCCCTTCTCCTTACAATGTTTTTCAACCGATGTTCGTAAAATTGTTATAGTTCGCAAACCTCTGCAATCATTGCAAGGACAATAACACTTTCCATCACCCTTTGCCTCTAATGCTGCCATAGACTCAACATACCTCATATTGTTTTCTTCCCAAGAAAATGTAGTTGGCATTCTAATAGCCTATAACAACAAAATAAAATCATTAAACAATATATAACGTACATCTAAAAATAAATACATAATAAAATAATAATAATAATGCCCAAACTCCATAGTCCATGCACCTAGTACAACATATCAACACAAATAATAATCACAACATATGTCTAGGGGCTTAACACACTATGACAAGAATTACATGATTTAATAATATGTTTATAATTATTTAATAATATTATTAATTAAAAACATCAATACTTAATTGTGGTTAATTATTTATAATTACCCACCACAATATTAACTAAAAACTTAGGTATGCCACGTAGTGACATGTTTTTGGGTCGGATACATCAAATTGGTAAATTCAACAATAATTATGTCAAATTACTAGTACATAGAATGGATTTTGTCAAATTATGTCAAATTAGTACATAGGTTAGATTATTACACACATTGGATTATGTCAAATCAGTTACTAATTATGTCCATTTAGACCGACTAACTAAGTCAAATTAGCACACAGGAGGTTGTACCATGTCAAATTAGGTAGGGTATTTATGTTAACAACATAGGTATGTCACGTAGTGATGCTAATTTAGAGTGGCCTATGTCAAACCTTATATATTGTTGTTATATATATTCATCACACTAAAGTTAAATAATTCACTAAAAATAGAAATTTCTTTATACAAAAGAGAAGAAAATGTTTCAACACTAATATAAATTCTTCACAACAAATTCCTCACACTATTATTGTTCATGTTCATTATACTAGAGATTAAAACGTTTCAAAAAATTGACATGATCAAGGACGCATAAAAAAAGGCCGCAACAAAAAAAAAGACTAGTGCATTGTAGTCAAACTAACCTGGAAAACGAATGAGAACAAAAATTCAATGGGTCAAACCACTATCAGAATCTTCAAATCGCAGAATGATAAAGCAATAGAAAGAATGCTGCAAATGATTATGAACAAATGACTTAAGAACATGTATTTATAGATCAATGAGGGTCGCGGTTCCAACAAAAATGGATGACGATCAAATTTTAAATAAATCAAAATCAAAATTACTGTTTAAAAATAAAAATAAAAACTAAAGGTTTGGATTTCATCGCTATAGCGACGAAGTATGGATTTCTTCGCTATTCTCGTCGCAATAGCGAAGCATGATGACTTTCTTCACAAAGTTCGTCGCATGACTACCTTTCGTCGCAATACGTTTCGTCAATATTGCAACGGTAATGGAGGTTCGTCGCTATTGCGACGAATGTCGAGAAAAATTTCAATTTTTTCAAAAATTTAAAAGTGATTTTCCACGAAAGCAAAGATTTTACCTGTTTCGTGGTAATTTTGAGCGATATGTAGTAGTGACTATGCTCTTGCAACCATGTCAATGTTTGAGAAAATATGAAGATACTTGAACTTTGAATGTTTTAATAAACAAATCCAGTGCATGTAGATCTCATAAAACAATTCAAACACACAAATTAATCAAACCATAAGACACATAGTCATATAGTCATATGCTAAAGTAAATCACCGTAAGGGTAGCTAATCCCTAAAGGAGTATTATAGCATCTGGTGACCATGACTAGCCATACATCACATAGTAGATCCAGTCTTGATATAATACAAGGCGCATGAAATTAATACAATATAAGTTCTCGACTTGATACAACACAAGGTACCGATCTTAATACAACATAAGATCATGATCTTAATTGTTACAAAGAAGATATTTTATGGCTTGAGATGGACAGCAACATACATGATGACACCAAAAATAAAAGCATTTCCAGTCATGCTACATATATGACCAAAAATAAAACTAAGGGACCAAGGGGGCATACCTTATTCCAGATGTTTGAAGTAGATCCCTGTTGCACCTTCAATCAAGTTTGTACCTATACATTGCTGTCAACAACAACAAGATATACAAACATGATATATATATAGCATTATTACCTAATCTAGAATGATACAGTCCAATACATAATCAAAGTAATTACATCCATGGATAGAAAATATTTATAATTAAACATACAATGGACGAGAAATGGATATTTCTATTAATATGAACAAAGATAAAGATGACAAACTTTGTCAGCATGTCGTCAAAATAGAGAAACTGGGTCCCTCCACCTAGGCCTCCACCACTTCAATCCCTCATACAAAGGAAATTTACAAATATCAAGGCAATATTGGGAGCTAGCACTAATGGTTGCTTCAAGGACAAAGAGTTGCAGATTCAAGTACATAAGAAAGGGGCACAATTCCACTATAATGTATTTTCTTTCAAGGTTATCCTCCTCTAATGCTTCATAGTAGCTCAATATATAACACTTTAATAGGAGGTGAAGGTTCGAATTGGAGCGTTTCCCCACATATGGAAGACCAATAGACAAGTCCTTCATTAGTTAGTGGGGAGAACTCCAATTTTTGTTTTTATTTTTGAGCACATTTTTCGATGTACACGAGTGCAGGGATGATTTTAGGGGCGAATTTTAGCCCAGTGGGCTATTTTTCCATGTTTTTCTCCCAAAAAAATATTCGTCATTTTGCTTTTTTTGAAGCCCTCTTTCGCCCAATTTTGATGGGGTAAAATTTTTTCACCCCAAAAATCGCCAAATTATTATATAAACGATATAAAATCTTTGGAAATTATAATATTTTTTACAAAATATCGCCAATCATTTTATAGTTGGTGTTTTAAGAATTGGTAATATTAGCCAACATTTATACACTTTTAAATAAGTATGGTTCCTTAAAATCATCCTTGCACGAGTGAAAGTGGTGCAAGTTGCATATACATGGTTTGTAAACTTGTGAACCACGTATATATATAATTCATAAATATTATGGTACTGAATATAAGTCGTTCTAAGATAACTTCTAACACAACTTAAAAAATAATTAAAAAAAAATTAAAGTTTAATAGATGCGTCAAAGATATGAAGCGAAATCGTAAAGTTGCATCTATTCGCATCAGTATTTAGTTTGGTTACAGAGGCTTCATCTTCACATTCACATTCGGTGGACAGTACTTAGTCTGTGACTATTGAACAACAGTAAAAAGGAAGTAGACATGGAAAGGGAGTCTGAAAAGTATATGAACATCATTAGTGGTGACTTTGCTTACGACCCAGTTTGATTACCACCTGACCAAGATCCTACTCAAACCCTCTACAACAGAAAAAACTTTAGACAGCATCTGGGAAATCATCGATGAAGCTCGAAATCCCTACACCAGACAATGGTTTGACATAAAATGTGTCATCCCTCACGCATAATTGAGGAAAGAGATGGAGGAGCACATTAATATTCAAAAGAATTCCATAAATACCCATGTTGAGATCGATGCAGAGAACAATGTAATCGCATACTATGCAAAAATTTTGGACGAGGGTGAGATGAAGCAACTTCTAGAAGTGATGCGTACTTCTGCAGATTCACAGGGATACTCATCTAATGTTGCGAACATTGAGACATTCGGAAATTTAGATGGCTACATATATTTTAGTCAGACAGTTGAAGTGATGGACCGCCACTTCACGAGTTACTTGGATGTCAGAAGAGAACTTGCTTCTATAGTTGTTTGCAAGGAAATCCTAAGGATATTTGACATGATTAGCCTCACATCATCGGTCATGGTTGTAGACGATTCCATGTGATCTGATGCCATTAAATCGATAGTCAAAATTCTTTGGTTTGTTTATATTTATAATCGTGATTGTGTAAATATTGGAACCCTTGTTTTGAGACTTTATTCTAAAATATTCGATGAGCTGGATCAAGATACTATGCATGCTATTCCACGACAAAATTACTTGAATTCTCTAGAATGTCTTGGGCCGGTTACAACCGATAGGGATAAGTTCATTTTCACTTTTAGTGAAGATTTGAATCAAAGAATTACTATTCTGCTAAGAGCTTTTCTGGTTGAGGCTAAAATTGGTAATATCAATGCACACGCAAGATCAATAGTTGATGTCTTAATTATCTGCATGTCAAGGGAGATTGAGACACCGGACAAGAGAGGACATTGTGAGGGACAAATATGTGAAGCACAGCCTCATATACGACATAACTCTGAGGCCTTTGCGAAGGGTCTTTGTCTTATAAATGCTATAATTTACCAAGGAGGACCGTTGCATGATACTCTGCAAGATATGAATATAATGAAATACATCATAGATAAGTTGAAAATCCATTTAACATTTGTATGTGATAAAGGCTGCAATTCCTCCTGTTGTGTTCACATCCTAACTTCACTTCTTATATTGGAGATCCTCCATAGCATTTTCGAGAGAGAAGGACCGCTATCTTGTATTTGATCATGTGGGCATATTCTCTTAAATAGTTGAGCACATTATTTCCAAGAATTCGGAGTTCTGATTTGAATATTTAATGTATTATCTTAATTGGCCATGTTTGGGGTCATGGTCACGTTGGACTTATTATAACTTACTGAGAAAATAAGTGCAAAGTAGATAGTACAGTCTTGTATATATAATTATGGTTGGATTGATTAGAACTTATCAAGAAAGAAAATAGATGCAAAGAATATAGTTCAATGTTATATATATATATATATATAACTATGTATGGCTGTGTTCTGGCGTATATGTTGATGTTTATGTAACATGTTTGCCTAAGGCTTGGAATGATAGTTTAATGGCAACATTTTGTTTCTAATGTCTTGGAAAAAAAAGTGTTAGGGTGGATTTCAATAAAATATGATATTTATGTAGAAGTTTGAATGCATTTTCTATTTATCTTTTGTATATACCAAATTTGAGGAGGAGAAGTCTCATATCTAAAGAAACTAAAATTCTCTTAATTGATTTAAATCTTCATATTTATATTCCTTCTCAATTTGTATGAAATATTGATTTATAGTAATGTGGATTTCTTATTACATATACAATTCATTGCATGTCTTTCTGATTGAGCCAAATATCTTAAGAGTACTCACATATTATTTCAATTATTCTAAATAAATTTGAAAATGTTAAATAATTGATTGAAAGATATAATGTGGTGTATTTAAATATTAACTATTATATATTGCATTGTATGCTACTTCATTTCATTGTTTAGATATTCCATCCCTATGAGACCAATCATATCATTATTTGGTTTGGTTTGAGACTTATTAATGTACAAAGAATTAATGTTAATTAAATGTTAGGGGTGTAAATTCTAAAATCAATTTGTTTAGATATTCCATTCCTATGAAACCAATCATATCATTATTTGGTTTGGTTTGAGACTTATTAATGTACAAAGAATTAATGTTAATTAAACGTCCGGGGTGTAAATTCTAAAATCATACTTGTGGAAATACACTAATGCTACAATGCATGTATTAGGTAATAATATAATGGCCTAGAAGATTTAGAAGATTAAGGTATTAAACTGACTAGATTAACATGGGAGTTAAGAAACAATGAAAAGTATAAGATGATGTTGAAATGTAAATGATATCCAATGTAGAATCCCAAAACAAAATTAAAGTTTATTAATATTTGTAATGCTTCCTTTTGACTTTATTACCTAAACTGCCATTACATGTTTGTATGTGCTTATTATTGTGGAAATTCATCACTTTGATGACACTATGGACATATGGATTTATTATTTTGCAGAATTTATGTGTGTGTGTATGTATGTCTGAGTGATGTTAATATTATGAATTATGATCATGTTTTGATTATGTCTCTAGCATGCAAAATTAATAGATAACAGTATGTGGATACAATTTTAAGCTATGTATCGAGTAAGTGATTATGATTCTAGATGCATGGTACAAAAAAATACATTTTTTTTAGTATTAACAAAATATGTATATATATGTCAATGATTGCATGCTATTGCATGCAATTTTTTTATGAGACTAATCGACATGTTTAGATGATCTAAAGGATAGCTGATCCCTACTAAGTGGAAATACCTTGACGATATGATTTACAAAAGAGATATGGTATGTGAATGATTCCTTATGGTAATGTATTATTATTATCTTATTATCCTGATGTGTGGGCTTGTGCAAGGTTTCATGAAAACCCAACTTCCCAAATTTGTTATTCGATGAAAAAATTTAAGTATGAAAGTCACAAAGAAGTATCTATGTTGATGTAGACATTGTCCCTTGTCTCATTAGGGGGGGTGGATACATTACCCACCATTTATCCACTGAAACCCAGAGTCATGGGAGGGATGTGCTACATCACGCTCCCCAAGGTGTGTGATGATGACTAGCGGGTGGATGCTGAGGAAGCTTGGTCGATGGAGTCGACACTTGCGCTTACGAGTTCTAACTAGAGTTAGGTGATGTAATTGATGCTCCAGGGTAGTCCAACAGAGGAAGGATAGGATGTAGAAGTTAGTTGTGAATTAAATAGAATGAAGTAAGTAGATAGGAATGTCCTGAAATTTTTAAGAAGGGAATTTGATTAACTAAGTGTCAAAACCTTTTCTTGATTCTTTTGTTGTGTCTCAATGTATCATGTTGGTGTCATAACTTAATAGGATATGACTTAGCATTTAAACATTTCAAATTCATGTTTAAAGTAATTGTCAAAAAATAGTAACTTATGTGATTGTGAGTGATGTGTGTGGTTGAGTATTATAAGTGTACATGCACGATGTATGTAAACATTAGCTACGTTTACATAACTCGTATATATATACGAGTTACAATTACAGGCCCAATTATATTATCATGGCATACAATATATATATATATATATATATATATATATATATATATATATATACGAGT
>LPNX010396234.1:112749-131553 GCA_001517045.1 Pseudotsuga menziesii
ATACAATTGCATCAAATCATTAGTAAAATGTCTAATTCTCATTAAGGTGAATCATCATTGATAAATTAATGTTCATTAAATATTAAGAATGTGTAATTACTATTAAAATATTTATGATTAACTTGATTAATAAATATTAATTAAAGTTTTAAAGTATTAGTATGTTGCAATTGTTCAACATGGTAAGTAGATCCATAGATGATGATTAGGATTAACTATAAATGATAAATATTAATTACTATTAGTTATCATTAATTATAATTGATTAAAATGTGCAGAAAAATGAGTATTATTTAAGACTAATTATAGTTATAGCTCCATTGTTGAAACATGGTAAATGGTTCCGTTAATGGTTACTAAAATTCAACAAAAATATTAATTACTAAATTATTCTTAACTATAATATGAGGTAATAGTAAAGAAATGACATTTTACTTTACTATATTTATTTAAGAAGGGGAAACATAATGTCGATTTAGTATTTCAAATAAACAAAAATAATTTTAGCTTTTAAAAAAATTAAGAAATAAATTTAAAGGATTATCTTTAAAATTAACATTAACTTAATGTTTTTCCCATTTTTCCCATTAATTTATCACTACACATGGAGTTTTGAACTTTCGCCTTATGTAAGGAAAAGGACTCGAGAGTATCTTAACAATACATCCATTCAACCTAGTGAACTTATGTAACTTTAAAATCAATTTCAATGTATTCTTTTTCTTTTTAAACCTAGTTAACTATTTCAGCATAAACCCATGCAATGGACCAAAAGGATAGCATAAACCCCTGCAATGGACCAAATAACTTATGCACCACGCCATAGGTACCATTACAGCACTCCACTAGGTATAGAAACATCTTCAACACCATAATTGTATGACAACCTTGATAGGAAATGCACGACCATCTTGATAGGGATGTACGCCCCCATACAATTGGCTCTATAACACTGATGTGGTAGCCTAATGACTCATTTTAAAATGTTAATTTATAATTAGTAAATGCTATGGCCGTGAGTATAAGTGTGTCTAAGATAGCTTTTAGGACATTAAATAAATAAATAACTTCTGTAACAAATTTCAAGTTTAATAGATGCTTCGAAGATCTGAAGGGAAATCGTAGAGTTGCATCTATTATTTAGTGCAGTTACAAACGCTTCATCTTCACATCCACATTAGGTCGACAGTACTTAGTCTGTGACTATTGCACAACAGCAAAAAGGAAGTAGACATGGAAAGGGCGCCTGAAAAGTATATGGACATCATCAGTGGCGCCTTTGCTTACGACCCAGTTCGATTACCACCTGACCAAGATCCTACTCAGACCCTCTACGACAGAAAAACTTTAGACAGAATCTGGGAAACCGCAGATAAACCTCGAAATCCCTACACCAGACAATGGTTCGACATAAAATGTGTCATCCCTCAGACAGAATTGAGGAAAGAGATGGAGGAGTACGTTAATCTTCAAAACTTTTCCATAAATACCCATGAAGAGATCGATGTAATTGCAGACTATACACAAATTCTGGACGAGGGCGAGATGAAGCAACTTCTAGAAATGATGCTTACTTCTGCAGTTTTACAGGGATACTCAGCCAATGATCAGTACTGGGAGAAAATATGGAAGATAATTAATCTTATACGCTTGTATTGTCAATCACATGTTAGGAATATTGAGACATTTAGAAATTTAAATGGCTACATATATTTTAGCCAGATAGTTGAAGTGATGGACTGCCAGAGAGAAGTTGCTTCTATGGCTGTTTGCAAGGAAATCCTAAGGATCTTTGACATGATTAGCCTCACACCATCGGACATGGTTGGAGAAAATGCAATGGGATATTATGCCATTAAAATTCTAATCAAAATTCTTTGGTTTGTTTATATTTATAATGGCGATGGTGTGAATGTTGTGACCCTCGTTTTGAGACTTTATTCTAAAATATTCGTTCAGTGGTCTCAGGATACTATCTGTGCTATTGGACGGCAATATTACTTGAATGCTCTAGAAAGCCTGGGGCCTGTTACAGCCGCCCGGGATAAGTTTATTTTCACTGTTGCAAAGAATATTCTCAGTGAAGATTTGAATCACGGAATTAGTATTCTGCTAAGAGCTTTTTTCGTTGACGCTAAAATTGGTAATATCAATGCACACGCAAGATCAATAATTGATGCCGTAATTCTGTGCATGTCAAGGGAGATTGAGACACCGGACGAGAGAGGACTTTGTGAGGGACAAATACGCGAAGCCCAGGCTCAGAGACAGCATAACTCTAAGGCCCTTGCAAAGGGTCTTCTGCTTATCAATGCTATAATTTTTCAAGGAGGACCGTTGGCTGATACTCTGCAAGATATGCATATAGTGAAACACATCTTAGATATGTTGAAGATGCATTTAACATTTCTCTGTGAGAAAGGCTGCAATTCCGCATGCTGCGTTCACATCCAAATTACATTTTTTGTATTGGAGATCCTCCGAACCGTCTCCGAGAGAGGAGGAGAGCTATTTGGTAATGATCGTGTCTGCATATCTTCTGAAATAATTGAGCGCGCTACTTCCCTGAATCCGGCGTTCCGTTTTGAAGATTTAGTGCATTTTGATTTTGATTGTACCTCGCTTGTGGGGGCACTGTTGGAGATATTGTAACTTACCATGAAAATATCTGCAAAGCATTCATGTCTGCTTTATATATTAATAAATATGGTTTCGTTCTAGTTTATAAAATGATGTTTATGGCAACTTTTGAAAAGAAAAGAGAATTCCAAGTGTTAGGGTTTAATTGAATCAAATGTGATATTTATGTAGAAGTTTTTAATATCTTTTCTATTTATCTTTCATATATACCCATTACCAAGCCAAATTTGAGCACGAGAAGTCTCATCTTGACTTGGGAAAACAATTATTCTACTGATGTAATTAAATTCTAAATTTTCTTAATTGGTAAGTTTTTATATTTCTAATGCTTTTAGGTTTGTATGAAATATTCATTTATACTAATTCTATTGAATGCATAGTTAATAATATTGAATGCATAGTTCTATGATGTGGAGATGGCCAAGATTCATGGGTTGATAGTATGATTTGTCATCGCTGCAATATACTTTCTTGGGACCTTGTAAAGTGCTCCTTCTAGAACCCCAATGACAGTAGCAGTATCAATGTTCTAATTCTTAGGCCATAAGTATGCTTGACTCTCTGTGAAGATGTCTCAAAAACCTTTATCTTCAAGGACAGAAACAAAGAGTGGGTTCTTCTTCAATCTAGGGACACACATGTAGTGTGTCTCTCGAATTCAGCTAGAAGGATGCGGATCTAATTTCTTGGATTGATTATGTGGAACTCTCTCCCAATTCTACCATGTATGCAAATTGTTTCTATTTGATGTTTGACATTGTGCCGTTGTATCTTGACATGTGCTTTGAAACACCACTATCAATCACCAGGCATATTCTCTTTTGATAGAAGATAGATCCTCTTCTTTAGTGTGCACCACTTTGTTCTAGATGCACATTTCTTCTTGAATTCAATCATGCAAAAGTCTTTCGAATTTGGACTGCTCTTCTCTTCCATTTATCGCAGCAAGAAAGGTCTCTCGTGAGGTGGGAAGCCCATCAATAATGGTTTAAAGAATATCATCCTCAGTCATCTCCACACCAATGCTCACAAGTTGATCCTTGACCTGTGAAATATTTGTGAAGAAGGAAGCTATGGTCTCATCTTTTTCCATATTCATGTTGCTAAACTTGTTCTTTAAAGAAAAGTAGGGGCCTTCTTCTTGTAAAGATTCATGAGGTTGTCCTTCACGGAGCCATATATGATCCTCTTTTATTTTGCTTAAGTTTTCTTGTAATTGGTTCTACCTACATTTGTAGTAACACTTCGATCAAACATGTCGCAAAATAATTAAGATCATGCTCTTCAAGAATGTCGATTCCTCTCGCCTTTCGTGTGTTGATGTTTGATGTGCCTTCAAGTCAACTTCCAATAGGATGGATAAAGATGCCATTGCTTCAAGCTTTGTTCAATGCTTAAAGATGTGCATAGGTTTAGAATGTTTGCACAATACTATGCTCTTGCAACCATGTCAATGTTTGAGAAAATATGAAGATACTTGATCTTTGAAACTTTTGATAAACAAATATGATGAATGTAGATCTCATAAAGCAATTCAAACACACAAATTAATCAAATCATAAGATACACAAGCATATAGTCATATGCTAAAGTAAATCACTGTAAAGGTAGCTAATCCCTAAAGGAGTCTTATAGCATCTAGTGACCATGACTAGCCATACATGACATAGTAGATCCAGTCTTGATCTAATACAAGAATCGTGAACTTGATACAACATAAGTTATGGACTTGATACCACACAAGTCTTTGACCTTGATACAACACAAAGTCCCGATCTTAATACAACGTAATATCGTGATCTTAATTGTTATAGAGAAGATATCCTATGGCTTGGGGTGGACAAATATAGACATGATGACACCGGAAATAAACCCCATTCCAATCATGGTACATATATGAGAAAAATAACACCAAGGGACCAAGGGGGCGTACTATCACATGCCCCAATTTTGCAAAAACAATTTTATATTATTTGATATTATTTGAAGACAATATGTTAAATTTTATGTGAAGATGAAATTGATGACTCATCAGAGTCAAGGATATTTAATGTAATTCTGAATATTTTTATTCTAAATAAATAAAGGCGGAGACAAAAGCTTAGGAGAGATGTTAAAAGAGTGTTTACTGGTCAAATTGGTGGAGGAGATTGGGTGGAGAGCAAACAGAAATGTGGCAACATTCTCAAACCACCTCCAACTGTTGCAAGTGGAAACCTCCCTACATTTGGGGTCATGATCCCCCAAGAAAGTGGGATTAGAGTAGGTGGCTCAATTAATGACAACTAACCCAAAAGACCTAGACAATATTTATAAAAATGCCCATTGAAGAGAGCTGAGGTAGCTCATTCTAGAGAAGTGATCATTCAGGTGAATGTACTTTAGAGAAATTCAATGGAAGGGAATTATGGAAGAGTTTGAGGGGATAACTGCAAAGTGATCTAGTGCAACTTTTCAGCTAAAGGATCTTACTGCTAAGTGCAGAGTGTTTTATTGAGTCATTGGACTAGTTTATTGTTTGCATGCTCCACCAGTTCTCATCCAAGAAGACTAGGAACAGGCTCAGGGGTCCTGAGGAAGCGTTGTTTGAGCGCTCTCCAGGAGTTGGTTGGGAGGAACAGCCTCCTAACGCTGTTGTTGTTTATCCTAATCAGGTTCTACATTATTGTTTTACTATGCTTAGACAGATAAATCTGAAACTAACTTTTAATAAATGTTAAATATTCAGTTTGTAAATTGTTAGAATGAAAAGAAACTCTATTCGACATTTTTCCACACCTGGAAGGATGAGGCCATACTCCAGCACAGATAGATTATTTACAACATATGAAAGATAATGATTAAGAGATGGAATAGAATAGATATGGATCTGCATTTTGTAGTTAATAGAGTAATTTATTTCAGTGTGTAGGCTATTAAATAAAAGAATAGATAGCAGTATTTTTATCACAGGTAGAATGTTTAAGAAAATAAGAGAATGTTTTGTGTAGATAAAATTGTATAAACACAGACAGTAGAGTAATTTTTATTCATGTTAAAGTATTATGAAGGTTAAACAAGTGTTATAACATATTTATACTTCTTGGTTCATTTAGTAACTAAAGGTAATGTAGCAGAAAATCACTTTAGAGTTATAGTAATAGATACACTTAGTAAATAGAAGCATTGAAAGTACAATTAATAACTACTATAAATTAAATATTTACTCTGAATAAACTATCTTATAATACCTGTAAAATTCAAGTTGAAAACCCTAACTATTTTATTTAACTAATAATAAATAAAGAGATAATCTAGGTTAGAGATTTAATTGCTTTATTTTCTATGTAATTCTCAATCTACATTAGCTAACAGAGTAGAAAGCAAACAAGAACTTAAAGATAAACAGTAATTAGAATTAAACTAAGAACTTCAACATTTATATAACTCTTTTATTTAACACAAAAAGGAATTACTAACAGAATAAACCATATTTGAAACTATGGTAACAATAGGTAAACAGAAATCATCTTAACTAATAGATTTAAGATTGTTTTATTGAGAGGGTCATTTTTCAGTAACCCTGAGATTTAACTCTAACTAAAAAACATAACCTATAAAAATTACATTTTGACTGAATTTACAGTCTTTATATTATCATTATTTATTCACAAGAAAATATTAAAAAAAATAATTATTATTATTAATAGTCGAGGAAGGGAAGACCAAAATACACAGAGTCATAACTAGCAGGTTATGCAACTGATATAAATAAATAAGACACAGCTCTAACTTAATAAAATCCTTTAAAAACTATTTCATAATTAAGACATAGCACGAAGCTAAAAGAGCCCTTGGAACCAAGTATATTTCTCTGAGAGGCCAAAAGGCTTAAGTTATAACATATTTACTTCACCGAGCACCTTCGCGAGGCTTTGAAAGACAAAACAACAAACAATTTACATGAACTTCTTTACAAGTAATAACTATTATAAAACAGTGTATATTTTATTAATATTTGAAAACAGAGAATCATTAAACCATGTATACGGGAGAATCCCACTTTTTTTTTAGAAACTGAGTATATCATTACTTAGCCACATGCTATAAAAACCTGTCAATAAGTCAAAAACAGTGCATACAGGTCAAGGCATTATGGTTGGAGTAACCCTGCTGCATGCAAGGGCGTAATAAACAAAAATACATAATATCAACTGAGCTAAAACATCTAAAAACACCGAATGAACTGAGGCCAAACCACTTCTCCAACGAAACCATTTTTCCCTAATTTGTTCAAGCAGGGAGGAGCCACAGTCTAACCAGGGCTTACCTATAGGTTCTGTGCTAAATCCAAACTTGGGAAAAGGTTCTGCCAAGCCTATGTCGACCTGTAAGTATGCAAGCAAAAACCCAAGAGTTTAGTTAGAGCTGGGTTTTCATTTTTTTTTGTAAACTGTAAATAAAAATTGGTAATAAACTTAAAATAATTACCTCACCTCGAAGTGAAGATTATGGAGCCACGAAGGAACAAACCAGCACAGCAAATCAGCATGACGAGCATCCCAAACCCCAATACTCACAAGTGACAGAGGTGATGGGGACTCACGATACAAGCTACACTAACGACGGGAGTAAGAGCAAGCCTGAGCAACGGCCACGAAAGAGATCAACACTAAAAAGAATACACAAACAGAGCTACACTACCCTCAGGATAGCTTAGTGTAAGCAGGAAGAAAACCAAATGAGAGTTGTATGTCTCTCCAACCACCACACTAGAGTGGCAACATTTCATTTCATAGACAATGAAGCTGGAGACGAGTACAAGCGTGCCCTCATGGCCGTAGCAAACTAGACGTAACAGAGACCAAACCCTCAACAAAACAATGAAGAGCTAGGGTTGCAGTGGATACTTTTAAATCATGCATTGCATGGTGGGGAATGTTCCACGTGCCCCAAATTTATCAAATCCATAGTGGGTCGAGTTCTATAGTCTGCATTGCACTGTCGGGACCAAATCATTGTTAATAATCTCGAGAATGATCAAAATGATAATATTATATACAATGTCAAAGTGTAATATATCAATGATAATCATAAGTCAAATAATGCTGGAGTATGAGATTGTAGAGTATCGTTAACCCCATTGTAATATTATAATCGTGAACATTCATTAATAACGAACCAAAGCTTATATGGAATCGATAAACTTGATATTTTTAAACATTGAAATCTTCAAATGGATTAATAACAACTAAGCAGAGATCCCTAGTAGGGTATAAACCCATAAATACAAGTTAATAGTTTTTCATAATAATCATTGATTCTATTATTACATTGAAGAACTATGTTATTAGAGCTAGTATTTATATAAACACTAATGGTGATGATTTTAATTCATAAATCAACATTATGTATATAAAAAGTATTTTTTTTACTTTACTCTAGAATAGATTCTTATTTTTGTAAGAAGTCTATAGTACTAGGATAAACTTGAGAGAAGTCGTAATTATTGGTCTTCATAAGTAAATAAAGCTCAAAATGATTTCAATCAAGGCTAATTAGTCTTAGTACTAAAGGACAGTAAAATTATCTAAGTATACTTGTGGTATCACAAGTATTTTTAAACAAATAAGATGATATTGTAATATTATCACATTATTTAGGTCATGAATAAATTGGACAATTAGAAGTCACAATTTTGACGACAATTATACAATTGGTCAATTGTAAATGCAATGCATTACTAATCTCATAACTTCGTGCACTAAGCTTATTAAAAGGTAAAGCTCAGAGTTCTGTGTAAACTTGTTTTCTCAAAAGGCCTTAGGTCTGTTTCTTTACTTGTAAGCAATGTTGTAAATTTATAATAGCAACAACAATAAACTTTAGTTACAGTAAGAGTACTGATATGCTAAATCTTGGGCTCTATTAAGGACTGGAAAAAGATTAAAGTAATGATAGAAAAACGTTTAATCTAAGTAACAGTCATTCTATTATAATAGTCAATGAATAGTGTAAAGAAACTGATCATATCGACATGATTTTGAAATACTGATATAGTTGCAACATAAATAAGGAGAAGGTACTTTACCTCATAGAACCCTTGAATTTAAGCAAGCAAACTTTTACTCTAGAAATATATTCTATGCTAAAAGAAGTTTATCTGGATTAACGCCTTAATAAACTCTTACTCGATCAAAATTTACCTGTCAAGCCTGTAAGATCCAGAATTCCAGAAAAGTTAGCAATCGCTAAGTAAGCCCCAGTTAGAAAGTAACTTCTCACCTACCTCACAAAAACAAACTATCTGTGTAACTAGAAATAACTGAATGTAGCTTATTTACATCACGTATCGAAATTAAAATAGTATTAATCTATATGAGTTTATGTTAATGGTTATTTTCGTTAACTGTTTCATTCTTTCTATTAGCTGCTAGCAGTTATCAAACTGTGACTATAAACAGTTTATGTTACATCAAAAATTTTAAATTTTTATGAAAATTTGGGGTTTTGACATGTGGTATCAGAGCACAAGGTTCAAACACTAGGCCTTGATGAATCCCAACTAGCTTTTATGAAATAGTGATTTTGAATTATTTTGCTGATATATTTTCTTTTAAATGTTATTCAATAGAGAAATTGTTTCTGAAGTTTAACAAATAGGTACGGAAAGGCTAGAGGAATACGCAAAGGAAGAATCTACATTTATTGAACCAAAAAACTTACCAAGAGATCCTATACTCGAAGATCTAACCACCAATTCCTCAAAACTGTTACAAATAGTAAAAGACCTAAAATATGAAATGGAATCTATAAAACGAGAGAATGAAAGGATTCTGAGGGCTCAGGAGGAGTTGAATTAAATACTAATAGAAAGGTTTCAAACTGAGGGTAGGGTTAGAAGAACTGAATCAAAAGATACAAGTCATCAACTTAAATTTAAAAAGATGAAACATACTAAAAAGGAAAGCAGTTCATCTTCAGAGGTGTTTGGTGAACAATGAAATTTCCATTCTACCAGTGATAGTAGTGATGACAACCATTATACTAAAAATAGGAAATACAAAACTTATGAGGAAATTTCTGGGGAATTCAAAAAGATAAAACCACCAACATTCAATGGAGAGACTGAGAAGGGGGAGGAAGCAGAATCCTGGTTATCTAGGATGAAGAAGTACTTCCAGATTGATAACTATTCTAACCAATTAAAAGCTATAATGGCTATCTACAATCTCTCAGGAAAGGCTGACATTTGGTGGTAGGATTTGAAGAGAGTGAAGGGAATAAAATAGAAGAATGTAAACTGGAGTACCTTCAAGAGGTACTTTAAAAAGAAATTTTTGTCTGAGCAATACTATGAAGAGAGAGAAAAAGAATTTTATGAGCTTAAATTATGATCAATGACAATGAAAGATCTAAACAGCAAGTTTTTAAGTCTGCTTTGTGCCATACCTTGTAGATGAGAAACCCAAGGTACAGTGATTCCTCAGCTGTCTACCTTATCATATTAAGGACAGGATTGAATATGACAATCCAAAGAATTTGGAAGAAGCTATGAGGAAAGCTAACTTCTGTTATGAACAGAATGGGAAGAAGGAAAGCATGGCCAACTAGAAGGCCAAGAAGAATAATAATCACTATGATCAAAAGAAGAAAGAATTTCTGCCCAACAGAAATTCTAAGAACAATAAGGCCAGAAATTTTCCTAACAATAATTTCCAAGGAAATAAGAATAATTTACCAAGCAATCAGAATAATTCCAAGGGTAAAGAATTTGCTAATAACCATGGTAATTACACCAAGAAATTTGAACGCAAATAACCTATAAAGTGTTGGGAGTGTGATGGTCCACACTATGCCTCAGTCTGTCCTAAACAGAAAAAGACTATCAATAATATTCATACCATACAGGAGGAGATGATTGTTGGAGAATTAGCGAGGACTATGCCTAGAATCAATGCAGCCTTGGAGAATTGACAAGCACAATATCAAACTTCCATGGTGGAAGTAGAAGGTATGATAAACCAAACCCCTATAACTATTATAATTGATCCAGGAGCTAGTCTCAGTTATATTTCACCTAAAATGGTATAAAAATGTCAGTTACCTATTGAGAAATTTGAAAATTCTTGGTTAGTTCAATTAGCCGCTAGTGCTAAAGGGAAAGTAACTTGTTTTGTAAAAGAATGTGTAGAAGTTATGGATCAATTTGAAACTGTTGTAAAGCTTAATGTATTACCTCTTGGTTCTTATGACTTACTCATCAGTATGGATCGGTTAGAACAACATAGTGTGATTTTAAATTGTTATGCTAAAACCTTTACATGTTTAAATAGTGATGGAAAACCAGTAAGTGTAAAAATAATCCCTAGAAAAAACACCATAAGGCAGATTTCTGCTCTACAGCTTAAGAGAGTTGTTAGGAAGGGTTGTAAAGCTTATGCAGTAACAATAACTGATGAGGAGAATCTAAATAAGAAAGATAAATTAAAATTGGAAGACATACCAGTCTTAAGAGAATATGTTGATGTATTTCCAGAAGAAATTCTGGGACTACCTCCAAAAAGGGAACTGGATTTTACCATTGAGTTGATGCCTGGTGCAGTACCGAGCTCAAAGGCCCCTTATAGAATGAACATACTTGAACTTAATGAATTAAAGTCACAAATAAAAGAATTGATTGATAAAAAGTATGTTCGACCTAGTGTGTCTACCTGGGGGGCACCGATCGTTAAGAAAAAGGATGGAACCATGTGACTTTGCATAGATTACCGTCAATTGATTAAGATGACTATTAAAAATAGATACTCATTGCCCCGCATAGATGATCTGTTTGATCAGCTACGTGGAGCCACGGTGTTTTTGAAAATTGATTTAAGGTCTTGATATCATCAAGCTAGGATTAAAGATGAAGACATATTTAAAACAACTTTTAGAACTCGATATGGCCATTACGAGTTTGTCGTCATGCCATTCGGGTTGACTAATGCCTCAGTTGTTTTTATGTGTTTAATGAACAACATTATGCATAAGTATCTAGATAATTTTGCAATCGTGTTTATCGATGAAATATTAATCTATTCAAAATTTGAAGAAGAACATAAAGAATATTTAAAAATTGTTTTGCAAGAGTTACGAGATCATCAACTCTTTGCAAAGTTTAGTAAATGCGATTTCTTCAAGGATAAGATTCAGTATTTAGGTCATGTGGTGACCAAGGAAGGGGTTTCGATGGATCCCAAAAAGATAAAGGAAATCGAAGATTGGTCGATTCCTAAGGATGTAACTGATGTTCAATCCTTCATGGGAATTACCGGTTACTACCGGAGGTTCATTGAAGGTTTTTCGAGAATCGCAAATCCGATAACTTCTTTGCAGAAGAAAGTTAAGAAGTTTGATTGGAACCAGAAATGCGAGGAAAGCTTTAAAAAGTTAAAAACTTTATTAATCAGCACACCTATTTTAAGAACAGCTGATCCAAATAAAGAATTTGTGGTGTGCACTGACGCCTACAATGATGGTCTAGGCGGTGTTCTGACTCAAGAAGGACATGTTATTTCCTATGAGTCTAGGAATTTAAAAATTCATGAAAAGAACTATGAAACTTATGATCTAGAATTAGCCGTTGTTATACATGCTCTAAAGATGTGGTGTCATCACCTAATTGGCAGAAAATTTATTTTAATGACTGATAATAAAGGACTAAAGTATGCATTAGATCAGCCTAATCTAAATGCCAGACAAGCTACGTGGTAGCCTTTTTAAGTGAGTATGATTTTGAAATTCAACACATTAGAGGTAAAGAAAATAAAGTTGTTGATACATTAAGTAGGAATGCAAGGCTGAATTTCACAGTAGTTATCAACAATTATACTACAGATCTGGATGAACAGCTTAAAGTAGGAATAGAACACGACGAAATTTACCAAAATTTACAAGCTAAAACGAAAGAAAATCTAGCAGAAAGATTAAGTAAAGGGTATCGTTTATATTGTATTGCTCGTTTATCTTGAATGTTGCTTGCAATGTTTATTTTCTCGCATATTATTATTTAATGATGCTTGTTATAACCTAACAACTGGGATTAGAGCCATGGTTTGGCTTGGTTATGCTCGTTGGTGTTTCTATGTTGAATCAAATTGTGGGGTGCATGTTCGGTGGTACCCGACACCCTAGCAGTAATTTTTTGGTCCATGTGAAACTTAGCCGTAGGCAAGTTTGGATTTCTTTGGATGCTAAAAGCACAAGGTATCCCTCTTATGCACAAAGAAGGGATGTTGCATCAAGTGTGGAATGAACCACTAGGTAGGTACGAGGGTGACAGGTGTACTCGTAGCCTAGCTTGATGTGGATCAGAGAGGTTGAGTCTTTGATTGTGGGAGAAATGTGAGATGGTTTAATCTCGGTTTTGGGACCAAGATTGTTGAGCCATGTATGTGAAGAAAATTCCTAGAGAACTGGAGGTTACAGTGGCCGATGACCCATGTAATCCGGTAGATGGATTTTTCTTTATATGGACATCAATGATAGAGTTTGGATGTAGGTACAAAGGGAGCATGGCAAAAGACGAGCAAGGAAGCGAGCATGGAAAGCGAGAGGATGAAGCAATGGATGGTGATGGTGTAGTCACCATGAAGGCACATGAAAAAAAATGTAATGGAGCGGTTTGCATGTAAATGGGCATATGGCTGTAAGACCTGGTAAGGCATGCATACCCCTGGTAAATCACCGTTAAAGTCAGGAGATAGACCTAGGTAATAGGGGGGTGTATTTAAGATTCCTCGGTAAATACTTGAGGGGAGTTGGTGATTACTCCAAGTCAAGTTTAAAGGGGGGATTATTAGGGTTAACCTTGACTTGAGATCAAGTCAAAGGTGGTTAGGTCTAGCACATGGTTTGGGCACATGGTTTGTTGTAGCCCATGGCATTTTCCCATGGTATTGCATGTGATTAAGCCTTTATAAGGCTTGAGGAGGCTCCATTGTAAATGTACTGGATATGTGTACTGTATTTTACTAGATGTGGGCATTGTATTGTACTAGAAGAGAGACTGTGAGAGCATGAAGAGGAAGTGCAGCGGTTTTGCTGCAGGGTGTACCCTTCATCTTTCTGGACTGCAATAAAAGGACTAGCAAATTTCTTTGTGGACATAGCCCATCGTTTGGGTGAACCACGTTATATCTGTGTCTCTTTGTACTGTTTTAATTTTTTTTCCATCTTGTTTATTGATTTAACTATATATATGTTATTGCTCTGTGGTCCTTTTTTTCTAACAAACACGATGAAATTTACCAAACTTTACAAGCTAAAACGAAAGAAAATCCAACAAAAATCTTAAGTAAAGGGTACAGTTTGAATGCAAAAGAATTTTTACTGTATAAAGACAGAATGTATGTACCTAACGTACCTAAAGTTAAATTGTTAATTTTTGATGAAATCCATAAAACTCCATACTCGGGTCATCCAGGCTATCAAAAGACTATAACTATGTTAAGAAAAGAATATTTTTGGCCAAATATGAAGACTGAATTAGAAGAGTATATCTCTAGGTGTTTTGAATGTCACCAAGTGAAAACTAAACATCAACACTAAGCTAGATTACTTTAGCCATTACCCATTCCTAGCTGGAAATGGGAGATAATTAGAGATAATTAGTCTCAATTTTGTTACTGGACTGCCTAGAAATCAGAATTTAAATGATTCTATTATGGTAGTAGTCGATCAGTTAAGTAAAGTAGCTCACTTTATACCTGTTAAAACTACATATAAACCTGCAAACAATGATGATATCTTTTTAAAACATATTTTCCAACTGCATGGAATACCGAAAGTCATAATCTTAGATAGAGATCCTAAATTTATAGGTAACTTTTGGAAATCTCTGTTTAAAGAATTAAACACTACATTAAATTTTAGTACTTCATTCCATCCTCAAACAGATGGACAAACTGAAAGAGTAAACCAAGTACTAGAAGATTTATTAAGAATGTATGTGAAAGACCATCCCGATGAATAGGAGGATTATTTACATCTGGTAGAATTTGCTTATAGTAAAAATTATCAAGCATCAACCAGATTTAGTCCTTTCGAAATCTTGTATGGAAGGAAATTTAATACTCCTATCTCTTGGAGTAATCCGGTGGATAGATTAGTATTAGGTATTGAACTGTTAAAGGAAATGGAAGAAATTGTAAAACAGGTGCAAGGTAATCTAAAAGTTGCACAGGATTGACAGAAAATCCAAGTAGATCTCAAAAGAACTCCAAAGGAGTTTCAGGTAGGTGAACATGTGTTCATCAAGGTGAGGTCCCAAAAGAGCTCTCTAAGATTGGGTAGTTGTGCAAAACTAGCGCCTCATTACTGTGGTCCATTTGAAGTATTGTCCAGGATCAGACAAGTAGCCTATCAATAAGCATTACCACCAAATTTAAGAGTACATAATGTTTTTCACATTTCTGTATTAAAGAAATATGGTCATGATACTACTCATGCTACTAACTGGAATGATGTACAGGTGGAACTAGAAGGATATTTTCTGGTGGAACCGGACTGTATCCTCAGGTGGAGGGAGATCACCCTTCGGAACCACACCATTGGTTAGGTAAAGGTGCAATGGAAGCACCTTAGTCCAGAAGAACCAAAGACCAATTGTTTTCATTATTTCGGGACCCTAGCACTAGATTGGTTCCACCCACCATTGGTTAGGTAATGGTGCAATGGAGATCACGTCATCATTATATTTTTTTATGTTAAAAGTATATAGGACTATATTTATTTTGTCAATCCTTCTAACATAGACATTCGACTATATTTATTTTGTTAATGGGCCAAAACTGAAGTAAAAAAATCGATCCCTTTCGTTAGCATCTTGAGTTTTAAGAGGTACTCCTTCTGGTTGTGATATTGGTGGAAAATAAGCCATTTGGAACAACTTATAAAAAAACCCCTATGATATTTAACTTCACACATCCACGTGCCCTCAACTCCTCCAAATATACCAATGCCCCCATACTTAGCATCTCTTATAACTCACTTAACATCTCTTTTAACTCAGAAAACCCACTAACGTGAAGAATTCTAAGATTTGTTCCCTTTATGCTCTTCAGTTTCACACACCCGTCTACCCACAACAACTTTACAACTGTGTGGAGCACTGAGACACTGTGCTAACATTAGCTGAGGAATGGTCTAATGGACTATCACCGGTGAAGGAAATCTCAGCGAAAAATCATGAAGTTGTTAGACAACTCTCTTTAACAATTAATTTTGTACATTTATAAAGGACAAGGTGGATTTAAAAAATAATTTTTTCACAATATAATATGAAAAACTAAAAATTTGGTAACCGAATGAGAAGAGCAACTTCCTTTCGACTATCAGTCTTGACATAAATATTTGGATAACGAAACCTATAATGTATTTTGATAGTTGTAAACAATATGGTGTTTGTTGACATCAATATTTTACCAATAAAAAAGGACTGGATTTATGGGCCTAGTTTGGATAGACAAGGATCATGGTAGTAACTTTACTTTACATATTTCAATTTTAGGATAATTACAGTACACACAGTTCATATTTGAATGCAAGATGTTTCATTCAGATGGATTCACAGTAGCTAGGAAACCCCTTGGCTTAGAAATGCTTCAGAGATGATCGCGTAATAATTTTGAGTGAGATGAATGAAATCGAAGAATACATATTTGGACACGTTGCTACATGTAAATGGTTTTTCCTCCTTGCACAAGTAATCGAATTCGATGGAACTAGTGCCATAGCAAGCTCTTTTCATTACTTCAAATCTTGCAAAATTAACACCCTGCAATTAAATCAGAGTAACAAATTTATACAAAGAGATTTAGAATTAGGATTCATCCAAAATTAAAATAATATATTATGAGGAGCATTTTCTAAACAATACATGTTCTAGCATCTTTACACGTAAAACAAATAATAGTCAAAATACACTGTAGTTTTTATTTTATTTTAATGGATTAGAAAAATTATTTACTTTTTAATTAATGGCCGACAAAATTTATATCATAAGTAAATAGAAGTAAAAAGTAAATATTTATAGCCTTACTTTTAAATGAGGAACTTTACATAACTTTACAACATCTCCCTCATAGGAAGTAATATTTATAGCCGACATTTACATGAGGAATGTTACATAACATTACAACATCTCCCTCATAATATTTATAGCTGACATTTACATGAGGAACATTACGGAATGTTACGTGACAAGATCTCCCCCATACTGGGCTATAGAGCACCACTCGTCGCAATAACATTTAAGCTAAGTTTCGCTTAAATGCTTATTTCATCGTGACGTGGGCCACCTAGGGTCTATTATCACTGCCCAAATAACTGACAACTGATTTCAATTAATCCATTAACTAGTCCTTATAAACAAAGGTTCTCTTTATAAAACATGCACTTCATTAGGTTTTTGATGGACCAGACTAATAATAATTAAAAAAAAAATTGCTTTTGGGTCATTTCCTTCCAATTTCACTTCATTTGTGCCCTCTGTAAAAAAAATTTGCTTTCAGGTCATTTCCTTCCAATTTCACCTCATTTGTGCCCTCCATCTGTGCTATCTGGGGCCACTAGGCTCATCATAAGGATTCAGTTTTCAATCCAACCCATTGAACTAAATGAATATCCTCCGAAGTTAAAAAAAAAATAGCTCAGTGCCTTTATTTTGGTGGAAATGATGGGCGCAACGATAAATCAATTAAACAGTGAAAAGTTGGATTTCTAGAGTAATATATAGTTCTTAGATATAATTATTTGCATGTATGAGAGTTTCTCTCTTTTCCCTCCAAAAAATGCAGATAGTCTTTGTCGATTTTACCTATATTAGCTATTAAGGGATAGTAAATTATTTCATATCTCCACCCATCATGTTGTACATAAACTCTGTGAATTCCAACTTTCCTTTTAACTCTAACTATTTATTACTATATTTGATACAGAGGAAAAATAAAAATCGATATTTGTTCCACGTGAATATGATCAGAGGGATGTGTGTATGTGTTTTCCATGTTAATGAGTTGTTTCTTTGGCAACAAAGATTATGAACAACTTGCACAATTAAACACTCAAATTGTTTCGTGGTAGTGGGTTGTACAATTAAACTTTTAAATTGGTTTGGTTCGTGGTAGTGAGTTGAAACAACAATATTTTTTATTTTTATTTTTAATTTCAAATATTTTTAAATATTATTTGTAGTATGCTTTCAAAACCATAACAAAAGCAACACAGTTGGGCATGGTTAAATGGAAATGGTATTTAGATTACTTGTGTTTACAACAATGTGTGAAGATACTAATCGATTTAGTGAGTTACTCACTTTCAATACCATTAACTCCACTCCTCTCTCTCTCTCTCCAACCCTTGATAAACCCTTTTCTCACCCCCCTACTCCTAACCCTACCTTTAAACCCTCATCCTCTTTCTCCCTTACTAACCCTCTCTCTCTCTCTCTCTCTCTCTCTCTCTCTCTCTCTCTCTCTCTCATATTTCTCCCCTACTCCACATACACCTAAACCACACCCCACTCTCTCTCACCCAAACCCTTAATACCCCCCTCTCCCTCTCACCCTCTCACTGCCCCCAACCCCCCTCCTCTCCCTAACCATAACCACTCCCTATGCCCCTCTCTCTCTATCTCTTACACACACACCCTATTCCTCCTCATACCACTAACCCCCCTCCTTTATCTCTCTCTCTGACCCTTTCTACCCCCTCCCTCACTCTCTCTCCCCTTACCCCCTATTTCACTTTTTCTCTCCCTAACTCCTCCACATATACATAAACCACTCCTCTCTCTCTCTCTCTCTCTACTCCTAAGAACTGCACCCTATCTCACACACTCTGAATACCCCGAACCCCCCTTTTTTATCCCTAACCACTCTCCTACACTCCCTACCCATAACCATTCTATATGCCCCTTTATTTCACTCTCTCCCACTCCCCTTACCCCTATACCCGTCTCTCTTTATCTCTCTTAAGCCCCCTCCATTTAACACTTACCACCCCCCTCTATTTCTCTCTTCCCCCAACTTGTTTCCATGTATTTCTCTCTATTTTTCCTAATCCTCCCTAAACCCCAACCCCTCCCCTCACTCCAATTGTTATCGCTTTCTCTCTCTCAACCCCCCCCTCCCCTCTACCCCT
>LPNX010396234.1:132740-146879 GCA_001517045.1 Pseudotsuga menziesii
TCTCACTAACGCCCATATATACCCCCTCTTACCTTGAAATACCGTAATACCTCCTAAACCGCTACCCCCCAACCCTGATATCTATCTCTTTATCTCCCCCAACCCACCTCCTCCCCCTTACCCCTAACGTAAATTAGATGTCTACAACATCACACATGTATTTTAGATCTATAGAACACGTGCAAATTTTGGTTTTCATGGCACCCAAATATGTAGGGGAAGGAAATTTGAATTTAAACAAAACACACTCACTTTCTTTACCACCTAAATCGATCCTCATCACATGTTCAAGTGTCATCCCTCTTCCGTTGTGTCTACTTCGAAGTTAACTTTAGGTTAACCAAATATATGCTATGGAATAATGTAAATGATAGCTACTTAGGAATTTCATCTATTTTCTCAATATGCATGTGTTTAACCACCCATTATAGTATGCTACACACAATCATTTTTTATGAAATTTTAGACCCATATAACATTTCTCCTACATATTCTAAAAACACATTGTTATTGTTTCTTTCGTAACTTTTATGTTTCTTAAGCATTTAATACACACACACTGCACAACTAGACACTGACCTCTACATGCTATAGAAAAATAATTCCATGATCATTGCATTAATACCTTCAAAACTTGCACCCACACTTGACATACTATTTTCAAGGTTTGATCACTTAGATATTTAAAAATATATATAAATTATTAAATTTATTTTGGAAAAATAGTGTAGCCCTAGTATTATGTTTTGTCTATATGTATACCCGTTTTTGTAGGCTAATTCCATCATTTAAACTCTCAAATGATACACCCACAAATACAATATACCTTATCACTTGCTAAAAAAAACTAAAGGACATCTTAGAAAAAATCAAATTTAATTTAGTTATGAACATTTTCAATAGATAAAACTTATATATTCAAAAACGTGATTTAATTTCCTACATTTCAATTTTTTTAGTCAAGCTAAGATTTATCAAAATATGCTTGTAAATTAAGGGATGCCTATTTTTTCATTTTTTTACTACATCTAACACGTCAAATGAGACTCTCATAGTTTGCCCTGACCCCAAAAACTCTTCAAATTTGATTCATATTTGTTTTTTTTTGCATCATAAGATATAATTATTTTAATGGCTTTCATATAACATCCATATAGAGCTACATTGTTAAAGGTCTTTATCTAAAAAGATATAGAAATACAAGCATTTATAAGTACTACAATCAAGTCTAATCTCTCATGCACTTAGTCTAGTACTTAAAGTTGCCTAAAATTGTGATTTATTTCATTTTTGGCAGATTTTAGCTCATTTTCTAATGTCCATATAGTGAACGAACAGAGTTCTATCAACACTTATGTCCTTGTTGATTTGTTGCGCTATCCTCCAAACAAGTGGTTGCAAAATTCTCTTTGACTATGTGGGTAAAACTAACTTTCTAGATAAACCAAGGAGCGAATTCCCCACCATTTTCTACTACAATTTTTAGAAAAAAATCTTATCGTTTTTCATAACAAACACGTAGTCTAAGGGAATATCCTTGATCGCCCAATAATCCGATCTACCCAACTCATCAAAATAGGTAGTCTAAGGAAATATCCTTGATCACCCAATAATTTGACCTACCCAACTCATCAAAAGAGGTATTTTTGTGTTCTATTTTCTCTCATATATTTCTATTATTGTAAACTTAATTGTTAGCCACCAAGGACCAATATTAAGTGCTCGTAAAGGGGTATCGAATAAACTTATAACCAACCCGATAGAGTGGTGGTGTCACATCTCCCTATCTCTCATATATTTCTAGTATTGTAAACTTAATTGTTAGCCACCCAGGACCAATAGTAAGTGCTCCTACAGGGTTATCGAATCAACTTATAACCAACCCGATAGAGTGGTGGTTTCACATCTCCCTATCTCTCGAATCATTTTCATGTTTTAGTTATTTATTTCACATGCAAGTGTTTCTTAATGTAGATTAGAGTTACCAACTCACTAACTTAGATTAAATCACATTTACTTGGACTTTTAAAATCAAATCATACATTTTCACTCTTTTTTTTGTACTCAATTGTAGTAATTAAGACACTTCCATTTTTTTTATTTAATTTATTCTAATTGCAATGTAACATATAGCTTACCCTAAATTAGAGCATTTTCCTTTTTAGTTGAAAAAATTAGCTCTAAAGATTCCACACTTGCAAGTAGTAATCACATTACTATCTTTGGCTTATAAGCACTAGTTTCTCAAATTTATATATTTTGTATATCATGTTGTGAATGATAAGTGATCATAGATATTATCTTGTTTTTGCTAAGCCTTTATTTTCACAAACTATGAGAATAATTTGTCATTTCATTTTCTAAATTAATCCATAAATTTCTTTTGAAAGCATTCAACCTTAGATATTTTGTTTAGGATCTACCTCCCTTAGATTTGTTTAGGATTTTCCCTAAACATAACAGTCCATTGATGTGGTGATAGTTGCACCTCATTGGAGACTTACCCCCAAGGCCACACTAAATGAGTTGAAATTTGTTTCACCTATATGTAGAATAAGGCAACAACATGGTGTATGCATAGAAATCACACTAAAACTAGGCATATGTTTGAAGTCAAAATAATTAAAATAAAGAACTAGGTCTACACTCAAATTCATAAAATTAAAGCAATCACACAATAATAAAACTCATGATAAACAAATATTTTACCATCGAAATCCATAGAGGAAAACCAACATTCATGTGGGGTTTTATTTTTATTAAGCTACATAAATAGTTGCAAGGTGAGTTTTACATTGTCAATGAAAGTTTTATTACATTATTAGAAACTAGCAGAATTATAGATGGATTTGGGTCATATACAACCTTCCGAATATTCAAATAGGTTTCTTTTTCCAAGACCTTCATTTCCTCATTAGCTCTCTTACTCTCCTCTTCATTGTTATCATTTGTTTCCGACAACACTTATTTGAAAGGCCAACCATCACATCTCAATGTCACATAATAGCATTGGACATTGATGAATACCTAATATGGACATTCATGAATACCTAATATGTCTTATTATGAAAAAATAAGTAATATTTGATATACCAATCATTTTTTTCCAACAACACTTATTTGAAAGGCTAGCCATCACATCTCAATGTCACATAATAGCATTGGACATTGGTGAATACCTAATATGCTGACGCTCGCACGAAGTTGGTTCCACTTTTTAGTGCCACTTTAGAAATTGAAAATGCATTTACGATCTATAAATATATAACGCATATGTGTTATTGTGGCTAGGCTCAGAAAACCCGAGCCCAAATTCGAGCCTAAGCTTAGTTAGCCAATATCGTATGTGTGATATATCACACTTGTGTTTTTTAATACTTACAAATAGAAAGTGTGATATATCGCACTTGTGATTTGTAAAACCCAAAAAAAAACAGAGGTCCACGGCCTCAATTTCTTATTTCAAAGTGAAGGTCATGATATCGGGACTGTGAAAAACTACACCATTGATTTTAGTTTGAGACTTTGGAGGCACCTTTGGAGGGTAATTTGAAAGGGCCAATTAATAACTTATATCCAATGGAAGGTAAGTACTCGTTTCCTTCAAAATTGATTTCAATTTTTGTTTGTGTTTGTTAATTTAATAGTTTTTATTATTTTTAAAACAAATTTAATAATAAAAAAATTGAAATAAATCAAACAATGAAATATTAAAACAATTTTGAATTTGTTGTTTTAATCTCAACAGAGAACAGAAATGTTGAAGATAATGTGCAAAATGAACCCACTAATAACAAAGAACCAAACCCAAACACGGAGGCGGAACAAGACCGAAATGTAGAGATTTTGGTTCATTTGGGTGCATTGAGGTGCCTTAGCTCATTGTTTAAGGGGGGAACCATTTGAGACAATAATCAGTCGAGGCATTAGATACCATAACAAACACAATTTCCAATTCCCAGGGAGCACTGTACAACATTACCTCATACAGAGAATATATGATGCAATACTATTCCGATGGTTTGAGCTATAAAGACATCAAAAAACTAAAGATAACCAAAGACCAATTGTTTTCATTATTTCGGGACCCTAGCACTAGATTAGTTCCACCCACTAGTTGAGCACACATTTCCATAGACTGGTGCATGGAACCAAATGTGAAAGCCAATTGGACGGATCTCTAGTACATGGTCTTCGATGAATACCCTCATGGAAATAGAGACATGCCATTCTATTTCCTGAGGAAGTTGTATGCAGAATTTATCTTAGGGAAACATGTTAACTATTTTGGTATTTTAGAGTTCCATAGTGTCAATCATGGGATGCCCCAAGATAGGGAATGGGATAGGACTGCTCCTAACTATGTTCCACACCCTCTACGCACACCAAAACCCCCTCGGGTATATCCTCCTGCGAGTCCTATGATTGACGATACAAAGGAGTCCTTATTCAACTTGGTAGATACATTGCTTCAACATGGGACTTCTGTCCAAGATGATGTAGGCCAAGGGGTTGTCACTTCTGAGGCTAGTCCATCCCACACTTAGGATCCACATACTATGTCTCTAGACCATACTAGAGGTACATATCATACTAGAGACATAGAAGGTTTATAGCGTCATGTTATTCCACACCCTTGCACAGTGTGTGGAGGCATATGCTATGGGTCTACTTCAGAGTTTCGAGATGATGGATTACTTCGATATGTAAGTAAAACTCATTTTTTTCATATTATATTTTGTTTTATATCACAATTTAAAATTGTTTCATAATTTATTTCTATTTAATTATCTAACAAATTATGTGAACAAATATACAACTGGTGTCCCATCACACCCCAAATTCGCATAGTCTGACGATTGATGAACTGATAACATTGATGCAATGGTCAATGCTGCATTAGGTTTTGGTGCTTCACCATTAGTTGTAATAAATTTACTTTTTAATTTGTCATCATTATTTACATATTTATAGTAGATATTGCAACATTCAATACGTCCTAATCTGGATACAATATGTTTTATGCAGGGTGGACAGGATGAGTTTGTGGAATCCTAGCCAAGTCCCTCACATGTAGAGGAAGATCCCTAGGCACAAGTATTATTTTAATTATGCTTTTAATAATTCAACATGTATTCTTTTAATTATTAGAAATTTTCTAATTGTATGTTTATGTTTTGTTACATAACATGATATCTATTCCAATAGAAATACCTTTTTGATTAGTGACCCGCCTCTCCCCCCCTAGGTACTTGTATGTTTCGCTTTCTTTGAAAAATAAATTTGTGTCCATCTTGTATATGTCCCATTTTCTTTGTATTATCTGGCATTGACATATGCTAATTTATGCAAGCATCTATTGAGCTAGTGGTGCTTGAAGAGCACCAAATCTAGGTTGTTGGTGACCCACCTCTCCCCCCCCAATACATGTATGTTTTTATTTCTTTGAAAACATCCTTTTTTGTCCATGTAGTATATGTCTCGTTTTATTTTTATTTGCTGAAATTGACATATGTTACTTTATGCAGGCATATAGTGAGCTAGTGGTGCTTGAAGAGAACCAAATACAGGTTGTTGGTGACCCGCCTCTCCCCCCAGATACATGTATGTTTCGCTTTCTTTGAAAACATCATTTTCTGTCCATGTAGTATATATGTCTCGTTTTCTTTTTATAATTTGGCATTAACCTATGTTACTTTATACATGCTACTAGTGAGATAGCGGTGCTTGAAAGAACCAAATCGATGTTGTTGGTGACCCAACTCTAACCCTCCACTAGGTACGTTTATGTCTTTCTTTATTTTAATTGTGCTCTTAATGATTCAACGTGTACTTTTTTAATTATTTGAAATTGTCTAATTGTATCTGTATCATTTTGTATGTAGGAATGAATTTTGATTATCCTATCCACCAAGCGGCTTTCTTCACTAATGCATATAGAAATCCTTTTATCCCTTTGTCAGTTTTTCCACCCAGTAGTAACACACCTCTTCACGATCCCCAGGTATATTTATATATTATTTATCTTGCTTATATTTCTTTTTGTACATGCAAGTATATTTTTCCTTGTTTCCCCCATTGATATGCTGACATTGACATGTATATTATTTTATGCAGCTTGATAGTGAGCGAGTGGTGCTTAAAGAGCATCCAATTGGGGTTGTCGCTCACCCACCTCTCCCCCTCTAAGGTACAAGTATGTCTCGCTTTCTTTGAAAAATTCATTTTCCCTACATGTAGTATAGTTTTATTTGTACATGCAAGTATGTTTTCCGTGCAACCATTGATTTGTTGACATTGACATATATATATATTTTTATGCATCTTGGTAGTGAGAAAGTGGTGCTTGAAGAGCGCCCAATTGGGGTCACTTCTAGTGAGGCACCATCACTTACACCACTCCCCACCATTTAACTTACTCATGTACAGTAAGTAAAATTTTTATATTAGTTTGGAATTTGAACAAATGTACATAGAATTTTTTTAGGTTGGTAAACTAACTTACAAATTTTGGTTTGTTTGAAGTCTCCGCAAATGAGATATGTCCCTCTTGTTTAACGTTGGGGATCACCAATGAGAAGTCGAAAAATAAAGATATATTTCTCACAAGACATTGACAGTGGCAATGAAAGGGGGGATAAATAGAATTAATGTATAGGGGGAATACATACATGTAACATTTTGTTTGTATACGCACAGATGTACAGTTTGATCCACTATCTTGTATTATGGCCATGTGCAATTCCAATTTTTAAAACATTATTTGTATGTATATAATATAAAGAAAGGTTCAATTTTAGATATATGGTTGACTTGATTTTGGAACATGATATTTATTATATGCCTTACATATGATTGAATTGATTTTGGAACATGATATTTATATTAACATATCCTACTAACTATTTGAATATTTCCAATACTTCAAGGAAGAATTTATGACTCATCCAACTAAGATCAAGTAACCATTAAGTAAGCCGTGGGAGATAATCACTAGAAAACAAATCATAAGTTGTTCAGGACATCCTACAAAGATAATCAAAAATTCATACAAGACCAAGACAAATGAATTGTATCTATGAAAATTAGAAAGATAAATAACTTCATTAATCCATCCTTAATGAAATACCAAGATCATGATTCAATTAACAACCAATTTAGGGATATCATTGAATTTTTAACATCCTAAACATACCATACACTACCTAAATTCCATACACTGACATCATAACACTAAAATCATAAAATCATAACACTAACATCATAACATGATAGCCATACCACTAACATCATAACACCATACATGTGTTTCTACTTCTAAGTCATGCATGCATGTGAACTTCCACTTGTGATCCATGTTCAACCCTATTCATTTTGTTTCATGTATATAAACCTAAAGAGTTCATGAAACCCTAGTTATATCATAACCATACCATAAACTACCTAAATTACATACACTAGAATTATAACATCATAGCCATACCACTAACATCATAACACCATACATGTGTTTATACTTATAATTCATTCATGCATGTGAACTTTCACTTGTGATCCATGTTCAAACCTATTCATTTTGTTTCATGTATCTAAATCTAAAGAGTTCATGAAACCCTAGTTATATCATAACCATACCATAAACTACCTAAATTCCATACACTAACATCATAACATCATATCCATAACACTAACATCATACCATACAATACCATACTAACATCATACAATACACTAACATCATAACCATACCGTGTACACCATCCTAGACTGCCCTAGAACCTTACCCTACCATCTTTTCCTCAATCTACAAATTCTAAGTTTAAATCATTTATTTATTGTTTTTTTTAAAACAAAATCTGAAGTTTGTTAAAATGCTTATTGATTATTATGAAGGTACATTGATTGGACATAAAGGGTAAATCATAAGTCCATCGAATATCATACATTAGTGCTTGAAACTTGCTACAAAACACATACAAATATGAACTCTATACTCATGATTTCAATTCACAATGGAATTAAATTGTTCACATAAGTATCTTAATTGTGCCCTATTCATTTTGTTTCATGTATGTGCATAGCCTAGGTATATGGTCATAAAACCCTAGTTCCATCTCATAAAGTTTTCTCAACCCTAGTTATAGCATGAAATTTGTAGTTCATGAAACCTTATTTGGTTTTCAATTTGTACATGTACTTGCATTTCTAATTCCATCTCATAACTTGTAAAGAGATCATAAAACCCTAGTTCCATCTCATAACTTGTAAATAGGTCATAAAACCAATCTAATGATATAAAGCTAAAGAGGTCAGATAAACCTTAGCGGCTTTTGCTTGTTATTCATGTACATGTGTTTATACTTCTAAGTCATGCATGCATGTGAACTTCCACTTGTGATCCATGTTCAACCCTATTCATTTTATTTCATGTATGTGCATAGCCTAGGTATATGGCCTTTTGGTTTCTACTTAAATGACACTAACCAATGTAATTTGATATTCAAACCTAAAGAGGTCATAAAACCCTAGTTTCATCTCATAAAGTTTTCTGAACCCCAGTTATCACTACAACAAAAACTGGATTCAGCGTCTCTTTTTGCATCCATTTTTGCGTCTAGACCATCTTTCAGTGTATTTTTCTTCATTTTTTGGACAAAATGTTGCAATTTCACTGGTTGGTGCTATTTTAGGCGTTTTTTGCGTCCTTTTTCTAAATATGGCGCAAATTGCGACGTAATTTGCACCGGGTTTTGCACCTGGTTATGCGCCAAGTTTTGCATCAGGTTTTGCGACAGGTTTTGAGCCTAGTTTTGCACCTAATTTTGCGCCTAGTTTGTACATCTACTCTTGTTGCACCCCCTTTTACGTCCATGTTTGCCTCAACTTTTACGCCCTTGTTTTCATCCACTTTTGCATCCTTTTTTACATCCACTTTTGCATCCACTTCTGCTTCTTTTTTTGCTTCCCTTCCCGCGCCAAGTTTTGCATCAAATTTTACATCATGTTTTGAGTCTAATTTTGCATCTCGTTTTGTTTCAGCCAATTTTGCATCCATTTTTTCGTCCCCTTTTGCACCCACATTTTCATCCCTTTTTGCATCTCATTTTGCATCCATGTTTACGTCTTTTTTTGCATCTACTATTGCATCCACTTTTGAATCCACTTTTGTCGCGTCCCAATTCACACCCATTTTTGCGCCTACTTTTACACCCACTTTTGCTTCAACTTTTGCATCCAAGTTTGCATCTTTTTTTGTATCCAAGTTTGCATCTTTTTTTGTATCCAATTTTACATCAATTATTGCATCCCTTTATGCATCCATTTTTGCATCCACTTTTGCATCGGGTTTTGCGTTGGGTGTTACAACTACTTTTGCATCTACTTTTGTTGCATTCACTTTCGCATCCACTTTCGCATCCAATTTTACATCCATGGTTGTATCCAATTTTGCGCCACTTTTTTCATCATGTTTTGCTTCCACGTTTGCATCACTTTTTGCATCCACTTTTGCATCACCTTTTGCATCCATTTTTGGTGCACCCCATTATGCAACCACTTTTGCACCTACTTTTGTTGCATCCATGTTTGCATCCATGTTTTTATCCACTTTTGCATCTAGTTTTACACCCAGATGTTGAACATACACTAGTGGAAAATGAGAGATTAGTGACCAAGAGACCAACAATTTTGGTCACCACAGTCTCCTGAAAGGAACAAATGACCAAAATTGATAATTCTAAGTGAGCTAACTAAAAACAACCAAGATAAATTACCACTTTTGGTCATGGGATAGAAACCAACTAAAAATGACCAAATTTGATCACAGGATATGTAGACTTCAAATTACTAGATAACAATTGGTCATTTATTTGGTCATTTTTAGTTGTGTCACTGCGACACTGGAAAAAATTACTAATTTGAGAATGCATTTGTACATTTTACTAAATTCTAACACTACAGATGGATTATGTTGACTTTGTATTAGAGGGAGAGATGACAAATTTGAGAATAGTGCCCATACACCCTTTCTCATCTAAAAGATCTATCAACATAATTAATACTTTCAAATATAAATAATTTTAAATATAAAGAAATTAATAATTCCATAAGATACCACCACGGCTTTGACGTGATTTAATTTTTAATATCAATAATTGCTCAATTATAATTAAGGAAATGATACATTACACAAATAATCCATATAATAATGTTTTATATTATCCTTCTTTAGTGAGATCATAATATTTTGATTCACTTGCAAAGGTCTTTTAATCAGGGTAGTGAGTTTATTAACTTATAAATATAGAATGGAACTCTAATCTCTACCATGTATTTTACAAAACAACATTTAAAAATGCTCTGGCCAACTTGACCATACCATGGCCCTAGACCCAAAATAATTACGTCGATAGGCGTTTTTCTCTGAGGTCCATTTTGTAAAAAAATGGACCTGATTGGTTGGAGGGAGGTCGTCCCTTCCTCTAATAAAAAAGTGACACGTACCATTTTGGAAGTGTACTTAGGTTGTGGATGACGCACAAAAAATCCATTTTGTCTTCCATCTGACCAGTAAAAACTCACCACTTGTTTTCTTCATATCCCACCACCCGATGCCTCTTCCACCCTCTGCGTTTTACCTCGTCGCCTTCTTCTAGGTGCTCTCTGTGCTCCTTCCACACTTCCACCAACTCCCCAACTCTCCTTTGCTCCCATCTCTCCCGTGTTCCCTCCTGCCAACCGCCCTCGCCCTCCACTTGCATTCTCGACGTGCCCCGCTCTTCCCTACACCAAACACCACATCCATCAACCTTTCTAGCGCCTCCTTCTCCCGCATCTGAAATTGTCACCATTCCACGAGGAAAAAATGTTGGATGGAAGGATAAGAACCATTATACTAATGGATATTCACATAATAATCAATTAAACAATATTTTTTAACATCATTGGTATTCAAAGATTAATCCTCCTTAGAATCTATGTGAGATGGGTGTTTGAAAAACTATTCAACACTTTCAAGTTACCAACAATAAAATCATATAGAGAATATTTGTCCTTGAGCACATTGTGAACATAAATTTTATTCAAAAATGGATTGTAACATTCTGATTATGGTTGCTAGATTTTGGTTGATAGTTGACTATGTCAACTTCCACACCAATAAGTTTTATTGACCGTGTCAAAGGATTGCAATGGACAAATAAATTTATGCATCGTGTGATCATAATTCTAATATATAGGAGTGTCTCATTAGAAGTTTGGCATACGTCAAGAGAAATAAATTAAAAATTTATAATCATTGTAATAATAATAAAAATGGGACAACAAAAACTATTTCCGCCATCATTTTCAAAAAAATGTATTATTTCCATGACAAGTATGCCCATAGTGAAAGCAATGATGAGGAGCAATTGGGTTGGAACTAGAATGATTAGTGTATAGATGTAGTGCATGGTCTAAAATTGGTGTGGCAATGGCCTTCGGGCAGTCACTTAAGTATTACCACTTAACCTTGTCGAAATCTTTGGTTAGGTCTATGTTCAACAGGAAAGGAGGGGGAACAAAGGACTTGATGGAGTGGCTGGTTTGTTAAGCCAAACCTACAACATCATGTACGCTTCTCTGGTCTAAGATATAAATTGGCTTAGGGGATGTAGTTGGAGAGGATAGGATTGATATAGACTGGTATGACCTTGGAGACGACCTTATATATACAATTGGATAGGGATATGGGTCTATAATGGTCGAACCCTGAGGGAAAATCATATTTTGGGATATTAGAAATGAAACTAGAGTTAAATGGGGGGTGAACCATACCTGAATATTTTGATTCTTCAATTGCAACAACGATATTGTCACTAATTAGGTACCAAAATCCAAGGTAAAACATAATGGCCCATCCATTTGGGCCAAGAGATTTTCCATGTTGGAAGGATTTGAGAACCTCAAGAATCTCCTCCTTTGTGGCTTCTTCCATAAGGTTTCTAGCCTGTATCATATCAACCCAACTGTTGAAGAAAGAGGTTGTAGTGAATATGTCCCTGATGTAATATACCAAAATTATATTATATTATTCGTTAAGTTTAATTATTAATTATTGTGCTGCTATAAATCTCTCTTGTTAACTGATAGTTTGGGTTATTGCTTTCTGCTTTGTCCCCTTCAGCCATGTAGGCTATCACTTTAGCCTTCTTGCCATTTCCTTTGCTTCTCAACATCTGTCAACTGCTAGCCAATCGTTAGGGAGTCTTCCCATAGTTAGACTTGCTTGCCTAACTTTGTAATCTTGGACGATGAGTCAATTCTGTATTACTGTTCTAGTTCTTATATTATATAACTTGGCAGACAGCAGAAATCCTTGGGAGTCTGGTACTATGCCGATCACATCCGAGGTCTTTGCAACTCATCAAAATTTGATACTCTTGTGATCATGTGGGCTGTAGACTTGACACTGTAGCTTGGGACTAAAACTACTTTGGAAATGTCTTCCCCCAAACAAAGAAAATCAGCTTTGGGGAAGGCTCAGTTAGGTAATGTAAATTGACTAGATTATGTACTTCTGATTCTTTTCTCTTGTCCTGCAAATAACTTGTTCCTCTAGACATTAGAGTCTCTCTTGTACTCATGTAACATGTGGGCTACAGAGACGGCAGACTGTTAATCGTGGGTATGAGTATGAGATCAAAAGTGCTACGTTTTCTAGTTACAGTTATATAAGGTGCCGCTTGTTTTGTCTAGAATGCTTCTTGAGTATATTTAATTTGTATCGATATTGCAGTGCTTCATGGTATCAAAGCTAAGTGTTGGATATATGTAAATTGTATCGATATTTTAGTGTTTCATGGTTTAAAAGCTAAGTTTTATGTGGAATCAAAGTTAAAAGGTAAATGGAACAAATATTTTTAATATGGTATTGGACCAAAAGTTTATGATCTTGTACAGATCTATAACTTTTGACACCTTTTTGGTGAAAGGTCGACTATTTTAGCTTTATACACAATTATTCGATTCATAGTGCATTGTATGAGGAAAACTCAGGCTCTAGATTATATTTTTACAATTTTTTTTTAATATTCTAAAATGTGATTCACGAGTCATTTAGAAATACTTTTGTTCACTTTGTTATGCTATTGTGTCTACCTTCAGGCAATAAATGCTTCATCCTTTGCCTGTGTAATATGAAAATTATCAAGGGTTTTTTAAAAAATGTAGCATCCATTGAAGGCTTTTCATGTGTAGCTATCTCTTCCTTTTGAAGGGGAGGGCATCGCAAAAGCATACTTTCTCTAGCATTATCTCGAGTACATATGAGACCTTCTCTAGCAATAAAGGCTAGTAGATGTATACAAGTTTCCCGGAGTTCTGAATCTACACCTTGCATAACATTTAGCCATGTCACTCGGTTCTTTGCAAGATGGCACATAAGAGTAATGGCATGTTCTGTTTCTTGTAATGCAACGAGAGAAGTTTGGGGCCTTTGATGTTTAGTTCTCTTCCTACCAAGTGCATTGGCTAGAAGGTCGGGGGAATATAGTGTACACAAGATATAATATTTTTCAGAATAAAAGTAGGTCAATGCATTGTCTAGAACGAAAGCACCAGCATCATTTTCTCCAAGAGAGTTCACCATTGCTGTTACAACAGCTAGCCCTAAACCCCATAACTCATCACATAGTCTACCGTTATGCCACACAGAGAATGGACCCTCTCTGTTTCCCGAGCCTAATGAAATTTCATCTGGTAGGAAGTGACTAAATGTTGACAAGCATGAAAAAAAACCAGCAGACTGCAGCATCTCAGCACCTCCTCTCACACGTGCTAAAGATAAACAGAAATTTAGGATTACAGCAGTTGAATCTCTCCAACTATCATGTCGAATCTGACCAATTACACACTGCATAGGAAAATGGTTTTGCAAAATAGGAAACCAAGTATTAGGTGCCAGGAAACCTTTTAAGAGTGTATCAATTACAGCTAAAGATAGGTTTTCAACACAACTGCAAAGAACAGGTAGAAATCCCAAACTCATAAGAGAAACATCAGAAAAGACATATCTGCCACATTCTGCATGTCTGTCTTTGATTCTCTGCTTTCCTGGTACTCTTTATTTTGAGAATGAATAAAGTCTAATGATGTCAGAAG
>LPNX010396238.1:0-10327 GCA_001517045.1 Pseudotsuga menziesii
TGATGAGGATGATGATGATGAAGGTGATGTTCATGGTGAGGATGATGATGATGTTCATGATGTTGATGGTGATGATGATGATGATGATGTTCATGACATTCATGGTGATGATGATGAGGAGGATGATGATGATGATGTTCATGATGTTGATGTCGATGGTGATGCTGAGGATGATGATGATGATATTCATGATGTTGATGGTGATGATGATGATGTTCACGATGTTGATGATGATGATCATGTTGTTGATGATGATGATGGTGTTCAAGGTGATGATGATGATGAGGATGATGATGATGATGTTCATGATGATGATGATGTTCATGATGTTGATGGTGATGATGATGATGATGAGGATGATGAGGATGACGATGATGATGAAGGTGATGATGATGATGAGGATGGTGATGATGATGTTCATGATGTTGATGGTGATGAGGATGATGATGATGTTCATGATGTTCATGATGTTGATGGTGATGAGGATGATGATGATGTTCATGATGTTCATGATGTTGATGGTGATGATGATGAGGATGATGATGATGAAGATGACAATGATGATGTTCACGATGTTGATGGTGATGATGAATGATGATGATGATGATGACGATGATGAAGGTGATGGTGATGATTATGATGAATGATGATGAGGATGAGGATGAGGATGAGGATGAGGATGTTCATGATGTTGACGGTGATGATGATCATGACAATGATGACGATGATGAAGGTGATGATGATGATGAGGATGATGATGATGATGTTCATGATGATGATGATGATGAGGATGATGATGATGTTCATGATGTTCATGATGTTCATGATGTTGATGATGAGGATGATGTTGTTGATGTTGATGGTGATGATGATGAGGATGGTGATGATGATGTTCACGATGTTGATGGTGATGATGAATGATGATGAATGATGATGATGATGATGAAGGTGATGATGATGATGATGAATGATGATGATGTTCATGATGTTGATGGTGATGATGATAAGGATGATGGTGATGATGATGATGATGATGTTCATGATGTTGATGGTGATGATGATGATGATGATGATGATGATGGTAATGATGGCAATGGTGATGATGATGATGATGACGATGGTGATGATGATGGTGATGATGATGATGATGATGAAGAGGATGGTGATGATGATGAGGATGATGATGATGATGTTCATGATGTTGATGGTGATGATTATGATAAGGATGATGAAGGTGATGATGATGGTGATGATGATGACAATGATGACAATGGTGATAATGTTGTTGTTGATGATGATGATGATGGCAATGATGGCAATGGTGATGATGATGATGACGACAATGGTGATGATGAAGGTGATGATGGTGAAGATGATGATGATGAAGATGGACATGATGACGATGATAATGATGATCATGGCGATGTTGATGATGATCATGATGGTGATGGTGATGTTGATGATGAGGAAGGTGATGATGATGACGAGGAGGATGATGATGATGATGACAACGATGGTGATGACGATGATGTTCATGATGATGATGACGACGATGGTGATGATGATGTTCATGATGTTGATGGTGATGATGATGATCATGTTGATGATGATGATGATGGTGATGATGAAGCTGATGATGACGATGAGGATGAGGATGATGATAATGATGATGAGGATAATGATGATGGTGATGGTGATGATGATGATGAGGAAGGTGATGATGATGATGATGAAGGAGTGTACACCAAGAGGGATTTATTATTTGTGTATCATATAAAGCACCTGTGGGAGCATCAGATGTCGCCATTGAAGGAACTAAGGTTGCCGCTATTGGCATGATACTGGAGACATGATGCATTGGAAAATTGTAGCAGGTCATTAGGGCTATGGAAGAGGTTGCAGTAGGTCACTGGTGGAAATCCCTAGGCATTGTTATGTACCAGATCCCTCTCTCCATCACCAATCAGTGTACAATTAGTAACTAGTTTAATACTAATCCTTCTAGTAGTAATAGTATACACACACATCCTATATCATTTGTGTGATACCAATTGATGTATTTTAGATTAATGAACCTACAAACCTTATGTTATATGTGGAGTGTACACCAACTTGAAGAATAGAAGCATTATGATCCCAAGCATTATGTCAAAATTATGTTGGCGCTATTTTTGGTTTCACATAACGCGCACGCAATTTATATGCACATAACACGCTCGTGTTTTGTGTTTATATAACGTGCACGCATTTTGTAGAGTTAAATCGTGCGCGCGTATTGTTAAATTCAAAAAAAATTTCCCTCCAAATGATAAGGCCGAGCCTCCACCCATGCTTTCATGGAATTCCTATGCCTATGTGTCTGCTTTGTACTTTGCTTCGGATTCAACATGCCTGTGCCTTGGAGTATGATAAACCATGGCAAATTCAACATTATATCCATATTTTCAATATGCTCGTGTTTAACGGTTCGTCTGATTGTGCTACACACCTCCATTTTTTATGAGATTTTAGAAACAGATATGGTTTTTTTTGCAGATTCTAAATATGTAAATTTTAACAAGAATACATAATTTTTTCTATTTTTTTCTTATTTATCTTCTGTCATCACTCCTCAACTCAAAAAACACACCGGTAGTGTTTCGTCCATATCTCTTTCGTTTCTCAACCATTTAAAAAAAAATTTCTATGGTGCACTAAAGAACACCAACCTCTACATGCTATAAAAAACCCATTTCCAAATAATTCCATTAAGACATTCAAATACTGCACCCACAATTGACGTACCGTTTTCGAGGTTTCATCTCTTAGATAATTAAAAACAAAATTAAAAATATTATTTTTATTATTGGAAAAATAGTCGTGCACTAGTCCTATATGTTCTCTATATGTATACCGGTTTTCGTAAGTTTATTCCATCATTTAGACACTTAGACGCTGCACCCACAAAAACATATACCTTATAATTTGTCCAAAAACTAAAAAGTGTCCGTTAAAATTTATCTAACTTTATATAGTTAACAACATTTTAATTAGAAAAAAAATATATATTTGGAAAGGTCATTCAATTTCCTACATTTCTTGTTTTTTTACTGATCACAAGAATCATTGTGTAAGTGTCTCAAAATATCCATGCAAGTTGATGGATGCCTGTTTTTTCAGTTTTGTATTGCATCTAACGTGCCAAAAGAGACCCTCAACTTCTTGCACAAACCCTATAATCAATGATTAAAAGTACATATATTTGCCATTTGGCAAATCCAAACATCTAGAAGAATTCAATATGTTGGTTTTATTGTCAAACGGTCTATTACTTAAGGAAGAAAATGTCCAGTTTCTGGGTTCACCAAGTAGTCGCCAATTGTTGTAGCTGCAACCTGTTTCCCAAATTTAAAAAATTTTGGAGCCTCCTTTTGATTTTATCTCGCCCAAGTTTGTTTAATCTTTTTAAACCTTTCCTGGAAGTCCATTTTTCTTCGCTTGAGAAGTTGATTGTTGGAAGCTCAGTCAATTATTTTTTGCTGCTGTTTCGGGGGTCGAATGATCTAATACTATCGTTTTTTTTTTGCCGACACCGTGGAAACCGTGAAGCCTTGGTTTTATTTGAACTCCTAACTTTGATTTGTTTTCGATGAATTTTCGCTATCGAAAGTTTATTAAAGTTTGAATCAGGGCATTAGTCCTCTGTGTCGCCGATGGAAAGTCATGTTTTTCGCCGATGAGCTTTTATCTCCTTTGTTTATTTTTCAAAAAACTTTACTTTTTGACTTTCATGGTTTTTGCTTTATTAGCGATCGGAGTTTTAGTCTTTAATGACACCTCCATTTCAGAGGCCTTGTTGTTTGTCTCGCCGACACTGCGGAGTATTTTGTGTCTCGAGGTTTCGATGAGTTAGTCATTAGTTGCTCTGATCATCGATGATTTTCTATTGTCGGGGAAGCCATAGTCAGTCTGTCTCCCACCGTTGCGGTTGCGTAGTACACTATCCCATCGATGCATTAGTCCTTCCACTCATCGATGCTGACCTTTAGCACTTAGCGGTTCCAATAGCTGACAGTTTTGTGATTCGAAAGCTGTAGTTGGCCTGTCTTCCGTCGTTGTGGCTTTTTAGCTCTTATCTTTACTGATGCCATGGTTTGATTGTTTTAACTTTTTGTCTTTTCTTTGTGCTATCGGAAGGGTTTTTGACTTTTGATCAGAGGGATAGTCCTTTGCGTTGCCGACACAATGGTGGCATTGAGCTCTAACTCGTCGATACTTAGTCATTAAATCTTTCGGTGGCCGATGATTTTTGTGATCCATAGAACTCACAGTCAATTGATTATCCGTTGTTGCGGCTGCGTGGTGAGCTTTTCTGTTGATGCATTATGCATTAGTCCTTCCTCTCACTGATGTTGAACTTTAGTCCTTAGTTCTTCTGATTGTCGATGTTTTCTATTGTTGCGGAACCCTTAGTCCATATGACTCCTGCCCTTGCGGCTCCTTAGTGAACTAACAATTCGACATATAGTTGTTCTGTTCATTGATGGTTAGTTCTGATTTTCACTGATGCTTGGTTTTATTGATCAAAACTTTTACTTTGCAATGTTTTGTTTTCACTATCGGAGCAGTGTTGATGATTGATCAGAGGACTATTCCTTTGTGTTGTCGACAAGGTGGCAGCATTAAGCTTTAACTCACTGATCCGTAGTCCTCCGAGCCTCAGATCGTCGACATTTTCAGTTGTTTTGGAAGCCATAGTCAGTCTGTTTTCTGCCGTTGCGGAAACGTAGTGAACTAACCTGCCGATTCATTAGTGGTTTCGATCTCCGATGCTTAACTATCGGCATTTTTTAGTCGTTGGCATCGTCGACACTGCGGAGATGTTAAATATTATAGCCCCGACACTTAGCATTAAAGGTCTTCGACACCAATTGAATTAATAGTCTCACAGGACCCATAGTCTGTTCGTTGTTCGCCCTTGCGGCTATGAATAGGACTATTCTTCCGTAGTCTTTAGTGCTTCCACCCGTCGATCTGAGTTTCCTTCCCGATGCTTAGTGTTCAAAATTGCTGATAGGGTCTTACCGCTGTTTTCATGGGCAACAGAGGTTTCTGTTTTTGGTCAAGTTAGGGATTTCATGATGAGAACACAGTACAGGGCTTCAGTTTTGATGATTAGTTTTATTGATAGTGTGGTTTATGTTTCGTTGAAAATCTAGATGATCATGAATGCAGTCCAGATTAATGATGAGTTTTTCATTTTAACTTCAGACGGACTTAGAGGATTTTTTTTAGACCCAGTTTGATGATTGCTGCTACAAAGAAGACATATATAAAAGACAAAGTAGATGGGAGTTGACTGAGGAAAGGAAAAGTAAGAAGCAGAGATGTTGCTAAAAAAGAAAAAAAAGGAAGAAGAAAGTGAAGGTCTGAGATCAACAGGATCTCAAAAAGACCAACGTATTACTAAACAGAATCGATAGCAACAGAGGCACAAGCTCGGGAAAAGTTCATCAGTTACCAAGCTGGTCCCTTTTTATAAAGTGATCTCAAATCTTAATCTGAAATGTAACATATTGTATAAATCATGAGCACTCACTAAAAGACAAAATTGTGGGATTAAACGGTTGGGGGAGCCCAAAGGTCACCAGGGGGGCAACCCAAAAGTTTTCCCGTTTTGTATAAATATAGGAGATTTAGATGTAATAAGGGACTTTTTCGCAGATAGATTTGTGAGAGTATGTTGTAAGAAGAACTATTTCCTTTTGCAATAAAGAATTACAAGTTGTCTGTTGGAGAAAGCTTGGTGGAATGTTTCAAATGCTGTGCTATGGATTTGTTGAATGTGAACTATTTTGTTTTCAACTGTTGTCCATTAACTGTGAGATCGTTCTAACTCTTTGAACCTATGTTCTTCTTATGAATGTGCTCTAGTTTATTCTATGAAATTTCCACTATGAGTAATGAAGGATTTTCATAAACAATGAGCTATCTTGTTGTTCATATATCTATTAATGTTCATGTGTTTTGAATTAAGTAACAACTATCTATGATTTTTCTTAATGCATGCACAGAAATACATTACTCATTGATAAATGATAATCTTGCTCCCTAGGGATAGGTTAGATAGTTAGTTTTAGTTTCTTGCTGTGTGTGATTTATATGCGAGAGAGTTAAGACGAGAGGTAAGAACATGCGCATCACATTGTGACCGCTCCTCGTATTCTCTATCAATCTACATTTTTAGATAGGCACTTGCATATCATACTTAAATTAAAAAAAAAATTCACACGATGGACCGGGCCGTAACCGGTAAAACCTTGTATTTTGTTACTTGACCTATGGTAGCCGGACCGTAAACCAGACGGATTCCCCATACCAAACAGTAATAGGCTACTTGGGAACGTTTACTGGGGAGAATCCCTAGCTGTTGTTACCTGCGATTTTCCAGGCCAAAACAATAGGGTAGAGTAGGCCAAAGAACTTGTTCTACGCATCTTGAGGGGCACAACTGAGAGTTATAACCTAAGCTCATAATATGTTGAATATCTGCAAAATAATCCTCTATGTGACAAGATGCCCTGCTGTAAGATGAGTATGATGGTGACATCATGGAATAATCACTAGAGATACGAAGTTCCAATTCTTCAAAATTTTCATTGCAATGGCCTATCTGCACATAAAAACTATGTGCAAAGTATGGTCTCGTTCTGTCTTCAATTATGGTGGAAAAAGGATTGAGACACTCTTCATCATTAGTTTTGCAAAGGAATGATCATATTTCTTTCCACATTGTCTTCATAAGTTACGTCTTCAACATCCGTGCTAGAGGTGACTAAGAGTTCCTTGTACCAATCATAAGGGGAGGGAAAGATTATATCTCTTTCAACAGGGTCTCCATAAGTTACATCTTCAGCATCCCTGCTGGAGGTGACCGAGAGTTCCTCATCCCAAATAGTGTCAAGTTTTGGATCTTCCTCAGTAACTTGATCAAGATGCTCTTTCTCATTGCAACACATGGAGACAATGCTACCTGGTCTCGATGAATCATATAAAGGAGGAACCATAAATGTCCAATAACTATCATCCTCGAAACTCCTGTCATTATGTTTACATAGATCTAGTACGTCACAATGAGTTTCTGTATGATAGAAGGGAAGACTCACCCTATATTTCTGTGCCTCAACTTCTTCAATTAGGACTTCCAGATCGTCATATATGGGACCATCCTCATAATCATCTGCTTGGGGAGCTTCATCTATCATGCTCAAGATAGCATCAGTTAGACCCTGAACGATGGCTGCTTCAAACTGATCTTTGTTTTGGGCTTCCTTACTGAACAAGTCCTTCACATGCTTGACATGAGGTATCCATTCGTTACAACACCATGAATCCCAGTTGTTACCGAAATTTTCCACCAATTCTACAAATGATTATATCGTTCCTTTATTTAGGCCCACGAACCAAGCAAGAGCCTCTCCTCCCAAGTGGAGGACAAATGATCACATGTAAACATCTTCTTCTTCTTCTTTGATACCATATTATGAATCCATAGTCATAAACCATTCTACATGATGTGTGGCATTATCATGGTCACCCTTGAAGGTATGCCATAATGCCTATGGTAGCTCATTTGAGTATCTTGGGAAAGCTAATACATCAAGAGGAGCGAAACCAATTTCCATTTCTGTAGTAGTCGGATTATCAGGATCTTCAAACTCAAATGGAATATCATCTATGGTTCCTTCTCTTGTATCATCTGGAGTCTGGATTTTCCTAGGGTTTCTTCCCATATTCTGTCAATCATGGCCTTTCTTTCTGTTGAGGCCTGGAAATTCGCAGGCAACAACAAAAAGGGAATCTCCCCAATCAACGTTCCCAACTAGCCCGTTGACTGTTTGGAATAGGGAATCCGTCCGGTTTACAGTCCGGCTACCGTAGGTCAAAGTAACTACGAGGGTTTACCGGTTGCGACCCGGTCCACCGGAATTTGTATTTTGACTTAATGTATGCAATGCACATGCCTATCTTAAACATGCAGGGTGATAAAAATGTAAGGAACGACACAATGTGCTACGCAGGTTCTTACCTCTTGTCTTAGGTTCTCGAACATCCAAACCACATATGCAACTATGAAGTAAAACAACTAACTATTTAAACACCTAACTACCTATCCCTGGGGAGCTAGAAAATGATTATTAATGAGTAATGCATTATCTCCATGTATAATAAACCAAATTACAGATAGCTGATATTTACGTTTACAACACATGAACAAGAAAATATTCTAACAATCAGATAGCTAACTGTTATATGAGCCACAAGCATTACTCTGAGTGAACTTTCCACACAATGAATCAGAAACCATTTAACAAGACATAGGTCATGAAGTTAGAACGATATCATGAATTGTGGACACAAGCTGAAAAATAAAGTAGTTCATCTTTCCGCCATCCATTTGTTAGCATTTGGAAACTTCACATATCTTTCTCCAACAGGCAAACTAAAATCTTTATTGCAAAAGGAAGTAGTTCTTCTTACAATAGGTCCTCCAGTATTACTGGGAAAAAGCCCCCTCATTATCTATGTCTCCTACTTTTATACAAAATGCAAGAAATGGTTGGGCTACCCAAAGGGACCTTTGGGAATCCCAACCCTTGGTCTTCCTAACGCTTCCCCTTTTCCCAAAAACTTTTACAAATATTTTACAACATTACAATGACCGATTTCTCACTAAGAGGGCCCCGCTTGACTCTCTAGGAACTTCTTCCACGCTGCAGCTTCACTGGAGAGATCTTCAAAAGAGTTGGGCTCCAAGAATTGGATATTAATCTCAATCTTTTCAGCCTTTTTCTTGATGGCCTCGACCCTGGTTGCATTTAGTCTCACTTGTTCTTCTACGAGCTGCAAACAAATGGCTGTATGGCCTATTTCAATCTTCAGGGTTTGTTCATCAATGGCTTTGATGCATTGTACTTTGGCCTCCTCCTCTTGTTGTCTTCTCTGCAAAATTTCTATAAATGAGTCATGATCTGGGAACTCGTGTAGCCTTTGCTCAGCTTCTACTTGACACCGGTTGTAAATGACTAAGGCTCTCCTGAAAAATTCGGTGCAAAGTCCCTTTGTTTTCTGGACAGTTTTCTTGAAGTCCTCTGTAGTAGTGATAGCGAACTCCATCAAGTCATAATCTCGCTGAAGGGTTTGTCTATTCTTGTCTGATAGTCCTGCTGGGACTTCCTCACCTTTCTCTACCCTTGCCATCCTGGTGGTCAATACTTCAAGGATATCTTGTGACCTATCAACAAAGTAAGAAGCAGTCTCCAAGATTTTTTCCAATCAGCTATCAACCTGGAGGATCTGGCATATTTCTTCTTCTAGAGCAGTTTGCAGGTGCAGCACCTTAGCTTTCTGGGCCTGGATGTGTTCTTTGGTCGGCTGCAGATCAACCTGCTATTCCTTTGCTACTTCCAGCTACTCTTTTAGTTCTTTAACATATGCAGCATTGGACTCGTATATAACATTCTGTTGCTCTTCCAGGTCTTCTATCTTCGCCCTCATCTGTTCTCTTTCATTCTTCAAGTCCATAATTTCTTGCTGTGCTCTTTCCAAGGCTTCTTGTGTTGTTTCCTATGCATGTGCTGCTACCTGGATGGCATAGATTTCACTCTTTATAGCCTCCATTTCTCTGAGCACATGATCATATTTCCTTTTAAGTTTATTGCCCTCTTCTCTTTCCTTTCTCAGGGTGTCCTTCAGCTGAGAGGAGGTTTTCTTGGTAGATTCTATTTCATTCATCATTCGATCTATGTTATCTTCTGAAGCATGTATGGCTGCCTTCCCGGCACTTATGGTAAAACTCGGATCTACGTCTGTCCCTACCATCACAGCTTTATCTGATATCATCTTGCTAGTCATTCCTTCTGCTTCTATCTTTTTCTCTATTCTCCTCATGATTATTTTGGTAGTCCTGTCATAATATACCGTGGTAAATTCAGGGACTTCCTCCCCCCCTTTCTGCACGAAGGGTACTAACTGAAGCGTAGAGGTTGAAGGAGTAATGGTGGTGGGCACTTGAAGGATCTGCACTTTAGGGCTTTCCTCTCCTTGGCTCTGCCCTGCTTGTGTTTTAGAAGCCTGCTGTTGTGGTCCCTCTATCTTTTCAGTTTCTTGCCTCTAAAGCTCTTCGTTCAACTTTCTCTGGGTCTCTTCGGCTGCTTGCCTAGCAGCTCCTTCCTTTTCTCTGGCTGCTTCTTTAGCCCTAGCTTGTTCAGCCTTCTCTTGCTCAGATCCTTTTCCACCCTTGGTGGATTGCTTAGGTTTGAATCTCTTGCGGAGCTCTGTCATATTT